>APFE031127606.1:60155-163353 GCA_000404065.3 Pinus taeda | reverse complement strand
AGCGCCCAAATTTTTTTTGGTTTTGGGCCCTATGTTAGGTTGGGCGGACCCACCTATGGTTTTGTGCATGATTTTCACACATGTTTTTGGGACACAATGGTTTTCGGTCCATGGTATTGGATGCGATGGTTTTCGGTCCATGGAATTGGATGCTTTGGAATGTATAAATATGTATTATAACATTGAAAGGAACATAATGAAAAATAAAGCTGGTAGTCCCAATTTTGGGATCTAGGGGAAAATCTATGTATATATTTGTTTTACGTGTTATTCTCTCACATTGTTTATTTTCTATGTTTTAGAATTCGTATGCAGGTAATTTCTATATAGTGTTAAAACCTACAGACACTTCCCTGGAAATGACACCAAAAAGTGATGAGTGCCAGTCTTGCATCAAGGATGCTACAACTCATGGCCTACCAACTTTACTTATCAACTCGGGGTTTGTACAAACTTGGACGTGACAATGTTGTATGCACAAGTAAAAGTGATGGTCCTGCCAGTTATCATTATTCAGCTGGCATGAGACCACTGGGGTTCCAAGCTAGACTTCTATGGAGTTAGAAGAAGCTTGATTATTTGATGGAAGAAAGGTAAATCTACTTCTAAGAGAGTTACTCTACTGCAATAATGGAGAAGGTCGACATGTAATGCTAAATCACACCATTCCCTATTTAACCATTTAAGAAGCTATGCTAGGTAGAAATGCTAATCGACATGAAACAAATTCTACTATGTAAGTTGTAGATGTAAGAAGCATCAAACAACACTAATGTGCAAGTGAAGATACCAAACTAAATCTTTTTTTTTTCTTTTAAGGTCCTTTTTATGCATAATCAAGTATGCAAACTGATTGTTCTTGTGGATGTGGCAGGTGAGTTAAGGATGTTTTAGGATGGATGGAAGGGTTATGAAATGGTTGGAAGGTGTGGAGGATCACTGGGAGGCTTTTGGTGACTTCCTAGAGGTTTTCCATCAATTCAGCCTCAAAACTGGCCATTTCAGGAAATCCTACAGGATGTACTAGAAACTTACAGGGTGATCCTGTAAGAATTACAGGAAACTTACATGATACAGTCGAGAGCTAACTGTGAGGTGTTGGAGGAGATGGGAGGCTTAGGAAAGGTATGTGATGGATGGAATGGAGTGGGAGAAGGTCTAATATCACTCAAGAGTCAATATCCAAGATAATAGATGGCTAGATTCGCTCAATGTGCTTGGGAGAATTCCAATGAAAAATGATGGTAAACTAGTGAAGGTGATGGTAAAAACAAGGGATGGCTAAGGTGGGTGAAGTGGAAGGTGGTTGCTAGCTATGAAGTCTTAGTCTCCTCCTGAAGCACCTACTCTGCATAAAACATGTGTGTCTTCCCAAAAAGATATGCAACAAGATACATTTTCATAATCTAGAAAAACAGAATTAATGAATCAACTTCCTACACTATGCATGAAGAAAGTTGCTGAAAGGAATGAAAGAATGAGTGAGATCTACTACAAAAATGGAAATGAAAAAGATCACAATGAAATGTACCTTGCAAAACTAACCAAATACTAAATTAAAGACAATAAACTCCAATGCTCATAAAAGAACTAGAAATATGTGTTTTTCGAGTTGCTTAAGGGTTCCTTCCTCAAGTCATGGTCCTAGAGGGAGGAAATGAGGCTGAGACACCTACTAATAACCATGTGGTGATCCTTTTTCTCCTTGTTAACCTATTACTTGAAATAAGGCACAAATGGAAGCAAACTATTAAACAACCAATCTAATCTACACTACTTGTAATGGAGATGCATCTAAAAAGAAAATTAACAATGAAGATATGAATCTTCACTAAACATACATGTACAAGAAAGAGGAGCCTTGGCTACTAGGGTTGGGCCCTAACCCAAGAGCTTCAACCCTCTGAGTTAACTCAGTGTTGGCTCAAAACAAAACTCATTCTTATTACTGAAACAACAAATTACATCAAGATAACTTTCACAAGTATTGCTGCTCAAAAATAGCTTAGAGTTTATAGTAAAAATCTGAATCCTACTTAGGTCCTAGGCCTCTCTACTTATACATTTTAATTCCCCAAGGACTTCCTTAAAATTAGGGAGGCTCGGCTCCCAAACTTGAGATAAAATGGTGCTTTGTCTCTCACTTGCTCGGCTACCTTCTAGTCCTCATTATTTGGTTGTTTGCACTCTAAGCTGATGTGATGAATGGAGGAATATTCGAATGGAGGAGTAGTAAATGAGGAGAATTTGCCTCCAACAATCCCTCTCCCTTGTCCCATTCGAGTTTTGACCTTATTCGTTGCCAAAATTCCTCGATTTTCTCCTTTAATCCTGCATTCAATGCATGTTAGTCCAAAAAGTATAATATCCAACTCTAACTCACCTCATAAACAAAATATAATAAAAAACATGTAATAAGTTATGATAAAAGTTGGTTTGATTAAGCTAGGAGGTGAATAAAGGCCCATATAATTACCCAATGATGAGGCTCATCAATTTTACAGGTATGAAGTGAGATGTTTTACTCAACTTGTCTACCACCACCATAATTGAATCATGTTCCTTCCTTTTGCAGGGTAAACCAGTGATGAAATCTAAGGATATAGTCTCCCATTTCCATTTTAGAATGGGAAATGGTTGTAACAATTCGACAAGATGTCGGTTTTCTGCTTTCACCAGTTGACACTCCAGACATTTGGACAAATATTCTACAATATACTTCCTCAATTCAGGCCAAAAGTACCCTTTCTTGATGGCTGAAAACATTTTCTGATAGCCTGGGTGGTCAACAAAAGGTTTCTTATGAAACTCATCTAATATCAATAGTTTAATTAAGTTTTGATTTGGAATATAAATTTTGTTTTTAAAATTGAGGAGATTTTTAGAATTTATTACAAATTCTGGTTCTTCCTTTTTCAGCAGAGCTTCTATTATTTGTTGTCAAAGGAAAGTATACTCGGATCCCTGCTAGCTACCTCCTTTATGATTTAAAGAATATTTGAAGTTGCTTGGCTCATTTGAACCTCATAGATACAATTAAATTTTTTGCTTAGCGCGTCGGCCACACAATTCTCTTTTCCTTTTAAATGTTTAATCTCAAAGTTGAATTTTCTTTTGAAAGTTGTCCATCTGGCCTGTCGAGCATTTAAGCTAGATTTATTGAATAAGTTGGTAAGGCTACTACAATTTGTTAGCATCCAAAATTTCTTCCCCAAAAGGTAATGCATCCACATTTTAAGTGCGTGCACTACTGCTATCAATTCAAGGTCATAAACTGAATATCATTGTTGATAGTCCTTCAATTTTCGAGATTCATAAGCAATAACCTTTCCATCCTTTTTCAGCACCCCACCAACACCTTCCCTACTTACATTCGTGCAAACCACGAAAGACTTTTCCGAATCTGCTACTTTTAGTACTGGTGCGGTGGTGAGCAAATGCTTTAGTTTTCCAAAGCTTTGCTGACAATCTGTTGTCAATTGGAAAGCACATCCCTTTTTCTATAAATAGGTCATTGGAAAGGCAATCTTTGAAAACCCCTCAATGAATCTACGATAATATCTGGCTAATCCTAAGAATGATCTGATATCAGTGACATTCTATGGGGCTGTCCATTCCATGATTGTTTTGATCTTTTCTGGGTCTACTATAATGTCTTTTTCAGATATAACATGACCCAAATACTGGATTTGATCCTTGAAGAATTCAAACTTGCTGAATTTGGCATACAACTGATTTTCCCTTAATGTTTGAAACACTAGTTTTAGGTGTTCTTTGTGCTCCTCCTAGTTCTTACAAAATATTAAAATATCATCTATGAAAATTAACACAAATCTATCCAGGTAAGGTTGGAAAATACCATGCATTAGACTCATAAAGGTGGTTGGAGCATTTGTGAGGCCAAATGATAATACCACAAACTCATAATGACCATAGCAAGTATGGAAGGTTGTTTTGTAAATATCTTCATCTTTTATTCTTATCTGATGGTAATCGGATCTTAGATCGATTTTCAAGAATACCTTAGCTCCTTGTACCTGATCAAATAGATCATCAATACATGGTAAAGGATACTTATACTTGATAGTTAGTTTGTTACTTTTTGATAATAGATTCACAATCTGAGGATCCCATCCTTTTTCCATACAAATAATATGGGAGCTCCCCAAGGGAACACACTAGGGTGAATATATTTTTTATCTAGAAGCTCCTATAATTGCATTTTGAGCTCTATCAATTCAGGTATGCTCATGTGATAAGGAGCTCTAGATATGGGGGTTGCACCTGGAATTAACGCAATGGTGAAGTCAATATCTCGCTTTGGCGGTAAGTTGGGAATGATTTTCGAAAAAACATCCACAAAGTCTTGAATTACAGGGATGCTTGCTAGCAATGTCATCTTATTTTTAGAGTTTGTAAGCCCCACCTGCATGGCATAAATTTGACACCATTTTCTAATGCATTTTCCTAACTGATTGGTAGTAATAGGATAGAGCTTGGTGTTGGTTTTTATTCCTTGTAATTCCTTCCTTTGACCTGATTCTAAAATAAAACTTACCGTCTTCTATTTATAGTCTACTAGGGACCAACATTTTTCCAACCAGTTCATCCCAATTAATATGTCATAAGAACCCAAGGGAAGTATATTAAGATCAACATAAATAGGCTTCTCAGAAATGGTTATGGGGCATCGTTCTATCTTAGCATTAACCCTTCTCTTTGTTCTAGTGGCTAGCTAAACTAGCTAAGGTTTTGAAAATTTTCTGCTCACTAATTGATACTTTTCAACCACTTTAGGACTAACATAGCTTAAGCTAGAACCTGGATCAAATAAAACAGAGACATGTTGCTTAGCAATCATACATTCACATTCGATCATTGTGGGGTGGAATTCGGCCTGATGATCATCCAAGGCAGCATAAATCTTGTGTATGCTCTATTAGTGTCAGTCTTTGTAGCCTTCCACCAGTGATCAAATATGCTCTTATAAAGTGGTCTTGGTGTGTCAAAGTCAAATTTTTGTCATTTCAGTGAGTCTTAAAGTAAAATTTGGTCACTAGGTATTAGGTCTAGGATTGTTTTCACTCCTTCCAAAGTTTTCCAAGTACTGGTCCATGTCACCCCTCAGCTGAGTGTACCATCAGTCAAAGAGGTTCCAATGGGTCATTTTACACCTTTTTTGTGCTTCAGTTGTGCTTGGTAAGGCTCATTTCCCTCTCTTAGGTTTTGAAGGCAATTTTTCTTGGTTTCATGAATCTGATGGTCAAATCAACAACAAAACTTGTATCCTGATGCTCATACACCTTCCCAATCCTTAATATACCTTTTTAAACACTTTCCATCACTGATATCCCTCAAATTCATCATTTTCCCACAAACCCTAACATATTGCTACAATTTGACACTTTTCAAGGCTAGGCTTGTGTTTTACTCTTTTGGACCTCTTCCCCTCACTCAATCCTTGAAATTCCACTTTCCTCTGCTTCCTAACATCCCTTCCTACTTCCAAAAATTTTCTCAAGAATTTAGAAGCCACTCATCCCCTTTATTTCCCTTCATTTCTACAAATCCCCAATTCCGCATATCGAGATAGGTTTTATTCAAATGATGTTTCTGAGCAAGAAAAGATGAATTTGACAAAAGTGAGAGAGTTTTTTTTCCATCATAGACCCAAGAAGAAAAAATTCCTTCCATTTTTACATATGTCTCATGGTTTTGGAGAAATGTCCAAAACATCATTTTCCTCAGGAGAGTTGATGCACTTCTGAAATGACCTTGTGAAAAGAAAATTTTCTCCTAGATGGAATATTCAAAAGACTTTCTTGATAAGTCAAATGATAACTAGACATAGAGAGATTTCCAATGAGCTATCATGAGCTCAATTTGGAGTTGAGGAAGAACTCCAAAAGTTGACTGCAACAACACTCTGCATTTTGGCAGCCTCATTCTGCACATTTTGACCAGTCTTGGGAGATTGAGATTTTGGTAGGGAAAATGAGCTCCAAATTGAAAAATTCAAGATGTTATGGAAATTATACATGAAAAGCATTTGAACAAGCTATCCAAAGCCTAATTCAGACACTAGGAAGTCATTGAAAATCAACCTACAAGTTAGAGGAAAAAGTTTTGGTGGTGCTACGCGTAGAGGCCGGAGCGTTGCGCGTAGGGACAGAGCATTGTGCATAGGCTAGTTTTCCCAGTCTAAAAAATAATGGCACTACACGTAGAGAAAGGCACTGTGCACTTATAGGTGGCACTGTGCATAGGGCCAACAAGGGCCAAAACGACCTCCTTCCACCCAAAAACACCAAATTTGTCTCCTTTACTTCGTAAACAAGTAAGTGTTGCCCCTAAAATTCATCCTTGGCTTTCAATTAATGCATTTGAGGTTAATTTTCTATGCTAAATGTGAAACCCTAGAATCTCCTCTATTTATGCCTTAAAACCCTAACCCTTACTATTCCTCGCATCACTTATCCCTAAAACCCTAGCCCCTCTCCCTCATTTTCATGGTTCATACCCTCCCACTCATTTTCTTGTTTACCTAGTCCACCAAATACCCCACAAGATCACTTCCCCTTCCCTTGTTCCTAATCACCCTTACTCACACCCTCCATCCCTTTTCTAGGAGTACATAACCTCAAAGCTTGGCAAACATGAACAGAGGAGACAAAGATTATGGGGAAGAAAGAGATTTTGATTTGATGGAGCATGATGAGCTAGAACAACATCATATTCATCATGTCATAGAGACAATTTATTTGGAGGCTCAGTATGAAGCAACAAAAGAAAACATCATCATACAGGAGAAAGAGGCTTAAATCCAAGCATTGATGGACAACTTGGCGAGAGCCAAATATGTGATCACATATCTGAAACAAGAGAACAAGTAGCTGAGTGATAAGAAAGTCATCATGGAGCTAGAACTTGTCAAGGCAAAGAGACAAAGTGACAAGGGTAAATCAGTAGTGCAAAAGGAAGAAGCACCGGTCACTTTGACTTCAATTGAGAAGGAAATTGAGGGTGATAGAGAAATTTGGCTTAAAAGAGACAATTTTCACTTAGAAAAGCTACTGCAAAAGGCAAATAGGGATGACCAAATCATTAGGCACATGGCCTACCACTATGGGACCCAGAACAAAATTTGCAATATAAGGGTCAAGTAGATGAAAGCAAGGTTAAAATAGGCTCTCAAAGGAAAAAATGAGGAGGATAGGCTTAGTTTGATTTTTGAAGCTACCTTGGCTCATCAAGATGCTTGGTTATGGTGTTTCTCACCAATTTTAATCAAATTCGGAGGAATTTTTGCCTTTGGCAAACTTTGGAAACTTTAATACAGGAAACTTAGCTCTACACACAGCGCCACTGGCACTGCGATTTTTCTAGGGACACCTAATGGAAAATGGCCTTAATTTTTAGATTTAGAGTGATGAGTACATGCACCCTGTGCATTTGCTAAGCTTTTGGAGCAGAAATGGTCTTCCAAAAGGACAAAAAACACCGCAAAAATGACATTTCTGCCACTTTTTGGACACACATAAGAAGTCTTGGGAGAATCAACTTTTGAGGGGTCAAATGAGCTTCAAATGAATAAATTACAATTTTTTTGGAAAGTAGACTCAAATATATTTCCAATGAGCTATCATGAGCTCAATTTGGATGCCGAGAAGGCCTCCAAAAGGGACCTGAAAGTGGCATTGCGCGTAGGACAGATTTTGCACAGGATTGCCATTTCACTTTGTTTTGACAGTGATCTTGGATTTTATCTCATGGAGGATTTTTTAATAATGTAAAAGATGACTTGAATTGTAAATATGATGGATAACTAGTATTAGAGGGTAGATTCATTAGATTAAAAGTCATTTTGAGCACAAATGAATCAATTTCGTCACTTTTAGAGGCAAGTTGTTAGGATGCCTAGATTCTAGTTTCTTGTTCAGTGTTGGTTAGGTTAGCTCCTCATCTTAGGGATTTGACCCCTGAGGATGGGAGGAGGTTGAATTGATGTCTATATCTTCTTCTTCTTTCTCAATGTAAAGGGTTGGACTCAGTTGGATGCTTATGCTCTGATTGTACATCATTTTGTGTCAGTTTAGTAGGAGATTAATGAAAAATTGTAGCTATTTCTTTGGGATCCATGTGGTATGATGTTTAGTTCAGTTTCCTCTCTTGTGATCATATATTAAATTTTTTGTGTACTTCATTAATCATTTCGTTGCTTCTAAGTGGATGTTTTCAAGTTGATAAGCGGAATCCATAATATTAATGATCTGCTTTGGGAAAATATTCACCAGTTTAGGAACGATCCATGGTGATCACCTGCTCTTCCTAGCTTCTCACCAGTCTTGAATCACCTCACCCATTAAACCCGAGAATGCTAAGATTTATACCTACCTTGGCCCATCGAATACCCTGCAATTTTGACCTAATTTCCTAGCCCTAGTTGTCCGACTCCTCCTGATCAAGCAAAACCCTTTAAAATCATAATGAAATGTTGTGCTACTATACCTAGACTAATATCATTTTCTTCATCCAATCATCTTGGCTGAGATCCTTATGGAGAGAGCCCTGTCCTGGCCTAATAGGGCTAGCTACTTGGCTAAGCATGGTTTGTGGTTACCTTGGCATTGCCTTCCTTCAACTTGAGGTTCAATCCAGGTGGTAATATGCTCCTCGCCACTTCCCCAACTGTGGATGCTTCTAGCATGTTTGATAGTTGTTATGTTCTAGCTTATTGTGGAAAATTTTTGTAATAATGGGGTTCTTTGCATCCCCAATGCTGTAGTGACAGTTTTGATTACTGATCATTGATAGATTTTGTGACTTCCTCTACTAGCCTGTTCTCAGAATATGCAGTTCTGGGTTGATTTCTAGCTAGAAACTTGTTGAACCTCTTTTGTTGTGCATTCCTATGGTTAGCAAATTTTGGGTGTCTGTTTGAAATCAGGCTTCTACACTTCTTATTTACTCCTCCTTTTGACCCTTCATTCTTCTATTTCATTTGCTGATAGCAAATGTGAGCATTCCTCACAACATCATCCATTGTCTTAGGTTAGTCAAATTCCAGTTTTTCCTTCATAAAGTTTGGTAAGCTGCTAAGTGGCCTTTTCCTCTTGCATGTAAGGCACATAGCGAAGTAAGGATGTGAATATGGTCACGTATTCACCCATGGTTAAGGTTCCCAATCTTAGCTCGTGGAATTCTTTTGCTTTTTCATCATAATAGTGTTCAGTTAGATATTTGTCCTTGAAATGTCTTTGAAATTCATTCTATGTAACCTGTTCTTCATCAATTTTCCGAACTATCTTGGTTTCCTCCCACTAGAGAGTCGCTTTTCCACTTAGTTGATAAACTGCTAATCGTGCCTTTAGTTTATCAGTATACTCATAAATCTAAAAGTATTTTCCCATATCGATTAACCAGGATTCCACAGCCTCTTCAGATTCTCCCTCAAAGAGGGAAGGCTTAATTTTCTTGAATTCTCCTTGCAATTCTGACTTTGGTTCTAACTTTTGTTTCTTAGTTTTCGCTGGTCAGATACATTGTCTGAGCGTCCCTCTTCATCCTCTCTATGACTTTCAGCTGATTCAACATTTTCTTCTTCATGCTGAGCGGTCAGGGTCTTTTCTTGATATTCTACGTTGGGGCCTGGGTGGCACTAATTTTGTTGATTGGAAAAACTTCTTAGGATTCTTTCCTATTCTAAACACAATCATTCATTATCTATTCTCAAACTAGTCATTTCCACATGCAACTACTGCACAGTTTCAAGTAACATTGCATTAGCTTGCCGGGATTCCTCACCTAGCTATATCCAAATATTTGGGTTAGCATTCACATAAGTTGCTCTGGGTGATTCAAGTGGTCCTGAGTTCCTTTGCATGGTCAAATTTATTTTCCTTTGCTGGTGTGATCGTTTCTATTATCTATATTCGCACATAAGTTGTTTTAGTTAAAACACAAGCACATGGTTCCTGTACATAGTTGTTCCCAAAGAGTCTCAGTGTATGAACCTAAGTTTTGATACCATTTGTAACAGCTAAACTCAAAACTTTAATAATAATCATAAAAGTTTTTTTTTTTTTTTTTTTTAAATAAACATTTTAATATCTGGTAGCATTAACTATTGAACTCATGCATATATGTATTAAAATGGGCATTAAACTGCAGAGTTGTATGACACCCTGACATCTGTACATATCATTGAATGTAATTAAACACTCATTAATCAACAGGCATGGAGATCCGAATTGGGATGCTCCTGGGTAAATGTGCACATGACTTCACACTTTTCTATGCTATGTTGGCCCTTGTCTATAGCTCCACACAGCATCCATCTGCTCTGAGGGAAACTACCTTGGGGTGTTCATGCCATCTGTTATGGCTCTCCATCGTCGATCTCTACTCCGTGATCTAACGACAGAGATTGGATAGGGTTTAACCTAACCAACTCCCTATGCCAAATCTTGATGGTCTCATTGTTTTTGTCATTCCTTTGCATCATGCTGCTCAGAGAGGGTTCGAGCTATGTTGCTTTGTGAGGCTCTAGTTATGGTGCTCTACAAGAAATGAGAGCAACGGAGTTCATCAAACACACTGGAGCAGGTAGTCCCTTACTGTGCCATTCTATACTTCTCTTGCTCAAGAAGGAAGATTGATATTAAATTGTTAATGAATTTAGGAACGGTTTGAGGGTTTTCTTGTAGCTGCGTAGGAATGACTTGTGCAGTTTCAGAGATGGCTGAAGGCAACAAGTATCCCAAATCATCTGCATCTGGTAAGTAAATGTCATAATAGGATTTAGAGGAGATTAGTCGAACTCAATTCTTGATTTCTTTATGGGTATTCACTACAAATTCCTTGTGTGGTGCAATCGGGTTATGAAGATGAGCCTTAAACTTCTTTTGTAGGTGGGCGAGTCATCGAAGCCGTGCCCTCATCT
Organism: Pinus taeda; assembly: GCA_000404065.3. Lineage (NCBI taxonomy): Eukaryota > Viridiplantae > Streptophyta > Pinopsida > Pinales > Pinaceae > Pinus > Pinus taeda. The sequence goes on along the minus strand of APFE031127606.1, from coordinate 152,411 downwards.
TAGGTAAGACCTTGCTTGTTTAAAACTAAGTTTATATGTATGAGTTGCAGGTTTGGGTCTTCATTAACAATGACTAAATTCACCTTCTCTGGAATGCAGGTATGCTATATTCAGGAGGGTTTAGTACTCAAACCCACGACTTATAAATGCCAAGAAACTCACAGCATGCCCGCTGCTTTTTAGGTTGGAGCTAGTCTCTAGTCTCTGGTTGTATTAAGATATTAAGGGTTTTTACTAAGAGGGTTTATCCTTGTTAGCTTGTTATAGAGTTGTAATGCCTAGACACTGACTTTCCTTAACCTTTATTTTGTTAAGTTATTTGACCAGCTAAGCAGTTGATCATTCCTATGGTTGGAGTTATAACTGATAATGACTTGAAAGGCCTTCGAGCCTATTTCTTATGTTTTGGGGATTGCATGCATAACTGATTATAAATTCCGCTTGAGAGTGGCCAGGAATGCTGTCATTCAGCTGCCCAAAGGCTTTGTTTTAATTTCCATCTATTACATTTAATCAAAACAGTATTATTTTGGTTTGGCTTATTTGTGTTAAGCGAGAGGCTTATTCTGTTTACTCCTGATTCTTCACGCATGGTCTTTCTGATGAGGGATATAGGAACTAGTTTATTAAACTATGCTAGATTTATAAAGAAAGACTTATATAGTACTATCTCTATTTTCGATATACAATTTTGTTTATGCATTATGTCGACTCTTGAAGCTACTCTACCCTGATGACTATTTACTACTTTTCTCGAGTTTCAATGGTAGTTATGTTTATTAGCATATTGTATCGAAATGGTGGTTACTTTATTTTCTTTGGTAATGATAATTATATCCTCAAGAATGTGTTCTAGAATTCTTGTTAGTATTCTAAACTTTACACTATTATAGGCTTCAGTTTCTCTTTTATTTCATGCTTATAATTTATGCAGTTATGTTATTGGAGTGTTCATATTCTGGGGAGTATTTTAGAACCTTCATGGTTGTTAATTCAGTAGTTAGTCTACTACCTTATTCATATACCTATATATTAAAATGTTAACAACTACAATTTAGTATTATGTTAATCTATTTTATAAATATTAATAGTCATTGTGTGATTATATTTACAGTTCAACAATATATCTTTTAAAGATCTTGCTACCTCAGTTTATTTGTTAACCTGTAAGAACAATATATTCGAAAGGTCTCTCCTCCTAGCCATGAGTCTGGCAATCACATCTAGACTCTCCCTCGAGCACCTTCTATCTTTTTAATGCTAGATCTAGTCCAGTTGCAGTCAGTACTATGGGCCTCAGGACTCTGGTCCAACCTTAATATCTGTAGTCTCTTGTCGATTGTACTGAGCAAATTCTTCCCATTGTTTTATTCCACCAAGTTCTAGGAACCTCTTTCTACTATTTTCCCCTCTCTATATTACCCTTCTCAGGCATAGGGTAACTATTTCTTGGCAACCGTTTCTTTTAAATAAACAAATAAATTTTATTTTGTTAAAACATTACTACCTATAATTTAGGTAATTACCACATATTCCTCATCAAATCAAATAATATTTAGAATATATTTTTAGTGAAAACATTCACTAAATTATCTTAGTGATCTTTATGGAACTTGGGGTGTTATATATTCATTCTTTCACCTAATAAATAATTCATAAAAGTACTCTCATTGGTTTTACTCTGAAATGAATTTCACCTACAGTCGAAATGAAGTCCCTTGATCCAAGAAATAGCGAGTTCATAAAAATACCTGCATTTGTTTCATCAAATGTTATATAATGAATATCTGCATTGTTTCAACAAAATGATATGTAATGAATATTTGCAGCGCTTATAATGAAGTGTATTAGAAACAAAAATAATGAGAAAATTTAGTCATATGGTAACTGAAAGTGTAGTTCCAAGTCTGTTCATCATTCTTCTTTGCTTGGATATCAATTATGAAGCATAGGCTACTCATTAGGCTGCACTTCCTCTGGTTTACAATTGCATGTTAAATAATTTGATATGTCTAGTTAGATAGGACATGTATAGCAGTGCAAACAAGTGTTACATGCCAAAATTGTGATCTAGCTTTGGAATTTAATTGTTTTTAAAACGTTATCTATGTTTTTCTCGAATTAATTAGTTTATCTTAAAAATAAAATTGGTTTGACTAAACTTTCTTAGGGTATTTTATTATTTGCAATTTTATCTAAAAGTATATAGAAGATCTCCATTACATAGTAATGGAGAAAGCCTAGTTTAAGTTAAGAATAACTATGACAATTGAGTAGATGTAACTTACAACTCATCATACTTTCCTCATAGGGAAATGAAATGTTGGAAAAACCAACTCTACACCCTCCAACTCTACACCCCCCACCCCCCTTAAGCGATACATAGGGAGTAACTAAACAAAAAAATAAAATAAAGAATGAGTCCCCACGACAAGGCTTGATTAGATACCCATATACAAACACTCATAAACTGAGAAAGAGTTCAAAAATTAGTGATCAAAGAAAAATTAAAAAATAAATGGTGCCAAAATGAACTTGGAACTCTCTTTATTAAAAAACCGCAAGTATCAGATATGACTCGACAGGATCACAAAGAAATCTCATTAAGATCTAATAGATTCAAACCATCATCTCCTACATAGATTTGTAGATTTTGAGACCTCAGGTAAACTCCATTCAAAATCATAAAAAAATTACTAAACTCAAATTAGAGTATTCTATTACTCACATTCTTATATAAAAGTACATAGAAAACCTCCATTATATAGCAAAGGAGGAAGCCCATAACTACCACAACCAGGGAGAAGCAAGTCCCTATCTGAAATTACAACTCACCATACTTAAGTATTCAAAAAAAAAAAACTCTAATAAATTTCACATTAATCAATGAATTTATCATATAGTTTTTTTTAACACGGTGGTATAAATTAGTTAGTGATGGATTATAATATAAACTAGTTAGTGATAGATTATAGTAAGTGTACTCTTAAAGTACCCTTTTTTTGACATTATGGTTTAAATAATAATTAATTTTGCATGTGAAGTGCAAAATAACATAAATGCATCCTCATAATATAGTGGATGGAATACACATTATGTTAAACTAATATCAATATGGATGCATCTTAATTTTGAATTTATGAAGTGTTGCAAGAAATTAAATTTATTGATGCAAACTATTTTAAAATGGAAAACTAGAACAAAAAAATGTTTACACTTAAAGAGGTTTGATCTGATTTATCTTTCTTAACACTTAATAGATTTATAATATATATATATATATATATATATATATACACAGTCCAAGATAACAATAGAAGGAATTCCACATTTCCTTATTTTGAACAACATACCAAAATATATCATCATCATCAAAAACAACAATAATATGCATGTATTGTCATTTCTATATCATTATATGTATGTAGTAACACAAGCTAAGCATGGAATGATATAGATCTATATGAAGTTGATATCTAAATATATTAGTGAAAAAACAAAAAAATTACTCATTTTTATCACACTCGAAGTTGAAAATATGTCTTCATGAATTTTCATTCATCTTTTATATATATTAATGGATATCAAAATATTTTGTTTACGATTGTGAATAAAACATTTTTTTTATATAAATTAATAATTATTATTTATATAAAATACAAAATAAATACCCACTCTATCATATTTCTTTATATCAAATTTAATATTATATAAATTATTATATTTTTATAATGCAAATATTCTTTATAAATTATATCAATTCTTTTGTAATATCTTATGAAATTATGGATATTTTATAATATTTTAAATTCAACAAACCATATATAATAAATATTTTATTTTATATCCAAAAACAACCAGTTAATTCCAAGTTAAGGAAAGAAAAAAGTTCACTTCTAAAGTTTGCCCCCTCAGCATAATCAACCCGGTTACAATTATAAAGATAATGGAAGAAATATCAACCCGCCCTAGTTGCAGATTCAAATTTATATTTTTTTCCAATATGAAAAAGATCTATTTATATTAATATCAGTGGGAGATTTACAAAAATCACAGATGGTTTGGCATGTCAGAGAGATTTACAAAAATCGCAGATAGTTTGGCAATCACATGCCGATAAAAACACTAAACAATTACAATATGTTAATGTATTACATCATGAGACATCTCCTATAAACATTATAAGGAAGGATCAAATGTAAAACAGATATGGAATCTGTGTATGATAGTATCGTTATAGATACTATCAACTTGATACTAAGAGTAAAAGATAGATTTTGTTGTAAAGACATAGTATAAATACTATTTGTAAAGGAAAAACCTTGCTTCACAGAAAACACTGTGAGAAGCTCAGTAGTCAAAAGAAATGCCATCAACAGAGAAAAATTGAAGAAACGATTCAGATTTATGTTCATGGAAGGAGAAATTCCTCCATGTTATATGTGATATTTTCTAAGAGTATATCCATATACCATATTTTCTAAGAGTATATCCATATACCATTTACTTCTATGTGATATTTTCCAACAGTATATCTCTATACCATTTACCCGCCCTTTTCTTTGATAGACTATGAGCTTGTTCATTTTGAGATCTGTCCGCATCTTACATGTTAGATCGAATAACCCTTTTGTACTTCCCGGAATGTTATCATCTGGATGTCCAAATGCAAACAAGCTGGTATGCAGTAACGTATGGTGGTGTTCTCCAGATGTTTTTTGGTGATTTCTCTATACCGTTGAGCATGGCTGCCCACTCTCAGAACACAGTGAAACATGGGGTCTACTTACTCAAGTCAAAACTAGACTAGAGTATCACAATCTCAGGATCGGCAATGAATTACGATAGTGGTGCCGCCGCTACTGCCGCTGATTTCATCATTCTATGGCTCCATCAGATATTCCTTGAAAAGCACTCTACAGTCAAAAGTAGAGTAGAGTATCACAATCTCAGGATCTGCAATGAATTACGATAGTGGTGCCGCCGCTACTGCCGCTGATTTCATCATTCTATGGCTCCATCAAATATTCCTTGAAACGCACCCTACAGTATTTAATGGAGTGACGTGTATGGTGCCACTCAAATTTTTACTGAAATATTAGGGTTAGTTGAAATCAAGAAGACATAAGAATCAGTATTGATTATGCGGTAGGAATTTTTGCCAGTGTTGAATTCATATATAAAAAAAATACCAGTTTAAGGCATAATTATCAAATTGGAATTTGGATTCAGATTCGAATTGATTCTATAAAAAGTTGGATTTGAATTTGAATTCAATACCATAGAAATTTGTGAAGGAAAAATTTCAATTCAGCAAAAATTGGAGTATACATCTTAAACTTATTATATTATATATATATATATATAATATATATATATATATATATATATATATATATACATTACCGCAATAACAATGCCTTTTTCGCATATTTTTGTCATTCATTTTAAAATTTAAATAATTTTAATAATTTAATAACAATTTTAAAATTGGCAATTCAATAGAAAAAAGAATTTATTTCCAAAATTTTTTTGTTTTTCAAAACTCAGAATTATATCCCTCCAAGTTTCATATCTTATCTAAAATGCTTTTGTATTTGAAACTAGATACCTTCCTAATTTCAAATTTCAAATATTACTTAAAATCCTTTTTAATTAATACATATTTAAAAACTAAATATTAAAAACATATTTTATCTATTCATCATAATATAACATATTTAAAAAATCAATTATTTTTTATAAAATTGGTTAAACTTCAATTATTTTTTATAAAATAAACTTCAAAGTTTAAGCTCAAATCTTTCCTTTCTGGTTATCTTTGTTTTTTAAAACTTTTGAAAAAAATTTTGAAATTTAAAACGGGGAAATTTCCATTCACACTTAGTTTCCCACAGTTCACTCACCAATTATTAGAAAACAATTCAAGTCACAAACTCCCAATTATTAGAAAACTATTCAATTACCATTTCTAAATACACAAACTACCCATTCAGACTCAAATTCCTAACAAATAATTTGATGTACTAATAGACTTCGTATTCTTTATTTTCATATAAATATATTTATTAACTAGACTTTGTATTCTTTATTTTCATATAAATATATTTATTAACTAAAATTTAAACAACGCCAATCAATATTTCACCGTAAATTTCGGGCATCTATAAAAACTCTATAAAAAAAACTCCGCTTAAAGAATACTCCCATTGAAAATTGAAATTGGAATCTGTGAACAGGTTTAAAGGCGTGAAATTCAGATCTGATTGCTGCACGCCTGCCATGAAAGGGTTTTAACATTTTATGATGAAGCAGATATAAGTGCGAGTGTGTGAGCGAAGAAAAAGCAGTTGTTTATAATGCGATTTTTTGAAAGCCTTTTAGATGAGTTTTTCCGGTCAAAATCCAGCAGCAATTTATTGGAATCGCAAGTTTGATAGCTAGTTTCTGCACAATCAAAGCGTCCCTGGGTTTTTCAGGGTGCTGAATCCAAATATGCAGTTAAAAAACCATTTTAATTGCAACAAATCAAGATTTAACCTCAATTTCTTCCGCCGAATTACATCACCAGAATCTCCAAAAAATCAACTCCGAAAAAAAAAGTTCACATAGCCTCTCTGGCAATCTCCCTGTGCAGATATGTAAATCTTGTCAGCCTCAGCACATACAGACAATATCTACTCTCCGTTCAATAACAGCTGTCTTCCCGTGAAACGCTGAGATATTTGAGTCCTGAGGCCCGTTTTGTTTGACAATCCATCCCTTTCAATATTTATTAAACAAGAAATCTAAAACGCTGCTTTCGAAGAAAATTAAATAATTATAGTTTGCTGTGACAGACATTATTTAAAAGGCACGCCATGGGATACCAACCTGCAACTCGCCATTGACATCAAAGAAGTCTCTTAAAGTATAGATTTCAGCGAATCCTCATTAAGTGATTCGATGAGCTGTCATGTTTATGCTTTGTAAAGCGAAACCTATTCACAATGGAATGTTTCATGCTGTCATCTTTATGTTTTATGCTGTCATCTTTATGAAAGGTAAACCGTAAACCTATCCTTAAAGAATGCTCTCTCAATTTTGAATCTATGGTGAGATTTCCTTTTTTATTTGAGATTAAAATAGATTTAAAAAATTATATTAATAAGTTTATTTTAAAGCTTCTATTTTAATTTGGAAAAAAAAAAAATGATTTATTTCTGAATCAGTATAAATAAATTAAAGATGAAGATTTATCTCCAAAATAGTTTTGTTATTTTTTTCCTAATTAAATTTATTAATTTAAAAAATATTATATGAACAAATATCATATGAAGCTGATTATTGTTTTTGGGTATGTGATATTGATAAGTCATGGTATTCTAACAAAACTTAAAAATCTCCATCGTAAAGTGGAAATAGATTTTTATGTCTTGTTCCATGCTTTTTTAAATGTATAATAACAATAATAAAATAATGACTTGCGATAACCTTAAAATTGGACAATAATAATAATATAATAAATGTTAATTTATATATTAATTTTGTTTATATTTTAATTAATGTTTTAAAGATTTTTTAAATTTTAATATGGAGATTCATCTTATTACTAAATGTTTTGACACTTATTATGAATTACTGTCCATCTATTTAATTTATTAGATTGTACTAATAACTACTCATTAGTTAATATCCAATATTAATTTTAATTATTATTTCAATTATTTTATTTCTATACTATTTTCTCTTAAATTAACATAATAGTTATTAACCCACTACAATGAAAGTTCTATTTCACTAAGTAAGTGGAGTAAAACCAACTCCTTAATGAATTACAAGAAAGAAAGAAGCTGCATTACTGGAAAAATGTTTTAAACAACCTATCATATTGAAGAGTCAATTATTTGAAGAATCAATTTCTATATATTATTAAAGAACTTATTGCCTTCTTCACTTCGAGAGAATGAAAGATAAATATGTTTCTATTTTGAAAAAAAAATATAGTAAGAGTGGGCTTATACAGTGGAAGTGGGCCCAATATACAATTGGAGTGGGTCTATTGGTTAAGAGTATGTGTTTCTTCTTAAAAGATCACAAGTTCAAAATCGGAGGGGGTAGTCTATAGAATTAACAGTCAAATGAGTGGGCGGAAATGGGTCCCTTGTCCCACAAACAAAAGGGTCTCATACACCAATTTGGTGTCTAGCTTAGCCTTAACCTTAAAATTAGATAATAATAATATTTTATATATTTTTTTTAATTAATTTTATATGAAATTATATTTTTTCGAATTAATTGGTTAAATTTCCAAATTGCTAAATTTATTTATACATTTAAAAACACTAACTACATTTCAAAATCTTACGAAAATTATATAACTAGATTTTAGTATAAAAACAAAAAAATTTAATGACTAAATTATTGCTAAATTAAGAGGACAATATCTCATTTTCGCCTTTGGTTTCCGTGAGCCAGTAGGTGGAAAGGCTTTTCAAAAAGTTCTTTATCCAGTCAACAACACAAGTTTCAAGCAAACATCTTGATTTTTTTAATTTAAATATAGTTTAAAATTTTCCTTTTACGCATTAACTTTATTTTTTTTTATTTTCTTATTACATGGATGTATTAGATGGTTAAGTTAAATAGGCCTTTGCCGTTTACATGTTTGGTTTTTATGTAACTAGTTTCTTGAGTGTTCTCTTCATTTCCACCTTTAATTCTTCCCTTTAACAAGCTTCCTTATTCAATCTATTCATTTTCCAATTCTGTAACTCCTCATTTTTAACTCTTCATTTCAATGTGTTCATTTTCCAATTATGTAACTTCTCATTTCTAACTCATCATTTCCAAATTATTCTTGATTTTCAAATTGGAATTTGTTTACCGGATTTAATTTTTGATTTGGAAAATAATTTTGATTATTGACTTTTGAATTTAGCTTTATTTCTCTTTTTCTTTTGTTTAATTTTTTTATTTTTATTTTATTATACTCCTCATTTCCAAATTAGCCATGATCTTCAAATTGGAACTCCTTTTAAATTTGTTTACCGGTGATTGGGAAAATAACTTTGACTTTTGACTTTTGAATCTAGCTTTATTTCCCTTTTCTTTTGTTTGATTTTTTTATTTTTATTTTATTATATTTTTTAATCCCCTAAAACTTTTAGCTTCCCTAATTTGTTAATAAATTCCAACGATCAATTTATGGAATTTTGATACTAGTAATGTTTTATGGGATTCCCTAATTTGTTAATAAATTCTAACGATCAATTTATGGAATTTTCATACTAGTAATGTTTTATGGGATTTCAATTTTGGAATCATTTTTCATTTCTTAATTTAATCTATCATGTAGTTTTAAATTTTTCTTTCATTTTAAGTATTTTTTTAATTGAATTTATATTGGTTAAGTCATAGTTTTTATAGCTTTTGGTTTGTTTATTTGTCTTATCACTGAATTGATTTTTTTTTCCCCATTTTTTCAGACAAGCTTATTATATTTTATTAGATTATGAAACACAATATAAATAATTGTAAAGAAAGCAAAATAACTTTACTGATAACATGCCCCAAGGAAACCAAACTAGTTAAAAGAATTTAGAGATAAACCCATAAATTTTCACTGAGAATCTATGTAGAGATTAGAATAGTGACCTAACAGAAACCATGCCATACTAAACTTACAAGTTCCAAGTTATTAGCTTATCAACAAAATGGACTAGTTATCCCATAATGAAACTAGAACCAACATCACATACAAACAAAATAAGGATTACATAATGTAAGTAAACTACAAATTACATGTGCGAAATTAAAAGCCATAACTTGAAAAACTTGGAGCGGTCCCATCAAAAGTTTGCTTAGTTGATTGAGCTATGATAGGGGTATCTTTCAAGGCTCCCACCAATACTAGTTGAAATACTCCGCCATGATTTCAAACTACCGATGGGCAGAGGGTGATTAGTAATTGCTTTTTCTTCTCTAAAGAATCTAATCACTACAAAATTTTCTAATGGTTATCATCCTTCATGAGTAGCTGGCATGAGCTATAAACCTCTTTAAGTTCGAATATAATTTCATTTTTCAAAATAATTGTGTATCCCTCATGAGGCTAGAGCCAAGGTTTGGAACGAATTCACCCATCATCTAATCCATAGTTTCATCCTTAGTATAGGTTCCCTTAACCTTGACATTTGCTTCTAAGGCTTTAATGATGTTCTATGTGGTAGATGGGTAGAAATTCCTAATAGCTACAATTATGTCCTCAACATCATTCTCTACCCTTGTCCCATGTTACTAATGACATGAATGGATATTCCCTTGATGAGATGCATGTAAGCCCACATCTATGAGGATTGCAACTAAAACCATGTTGTCTAAATCATCAATGATCGGATAACCCTGAGACACTGAGCCAAAGCTATTAGACAAATGCAAAATTTTCAACTACAAGGTTAGCTTTAATTCCTAACTTCCACAAGCCATATGTAACACTCCCTTCCACCCCTTTGTATTCCCACAGGTTATGGAAGGTGTTACTTAATAATTAAATTGATACTAAAAGTCTATGGTGAATATGGGGTTACAAAATTTCTCCTTCATTAAATTTAATAGAATTAACTTTGGACAATACCATCGTGTGCAGATCATCAAGGGCTTTTTGGTGATATAAATTTTATCTCGATCTAATGCTTGGATCAAAAGTAATGTTCATTTGATTTTTTTCCATTTAATCCTTGCCACACAAGCAAGGTTCTACCGTGTGACAACCCACATGGGACCCACATTACTCTACCACCTCACTAGGTGGTTCCATATCATTTCTAGCACCCATATAGATGTGGGTGAGACCACATCACCCTTTCCACCTTAGCCAACCTATGGACTGCACCAAGTCCACCCTTTACGTGTTATTTCATTCATTTATGTTATATTTGGTTTATAAAAATTTTAGAGTCAATCCTCTTGTTACTTTCCCACTAGCACTACATAGACAAATCACATGGTGGGCCACATTAATTATGGGGTTGCCCTTGCCTTTCAATAATTAACAAAGGTTGGGGGTCCACTATTTGTCACTTAAGCAACCAAAAAACATGCATTTCTACTTGATCTTCTCCACGTGGCCACCTATCTACATTGACAACTTATATCAATTATGGCCTCCCTTCCTTTGTGACAGTTAACAAGGAGGGTTTGCAATCCATATGTTATTTTTCATTAGTTGATGTACCAATGTCCTTTCTGTTGTCTCTTTTAGTCTACATCCATAACTTGGAAGTACCACAATGCAACTTGGCACTAGATAGAAGATGTGAATGGGAACTTTCCTATCTCTTGATGCCAATTTTGACGTTGTGCCTTCTGTCAAGTGTGTCCAACACAAAGGTCATGCCTTAAGGGTACTTCGATAAGCGTTATTATGAGATGATGTGGTTAAATTAATTTGGCCACCTAGACATCCATGACCCATGTAGATTCCACATCATTTAGCTCCATGTCACCCATCTCCACTGCAATTTTCTGAAATCACATTGACAACAGGGTCATGTCACCCTACCACGTGAGATCCTCTCATGATGCCACGTGTCATAAAATATTCTACTCCTTTGCCATCCAACATGGCCAAATCTACCTACCACATGTCACACCACATAGACACCGTGTTAGTGTATGTCCACAACACTTAACCTTGTGGCGTTGACGCAACTTTACCTGGTCTATATGGCACTTACCACCTCAACTGACACTAGGGGGCCCCATAAGGCCAAGACCTTCAGAAATAAGTGTTTTTCCATTATTTCAAATTTATGGTCAAGATTAGATTTCTTTGTTTCTTTCTATTTCTGTTTCCATCCCCCAAAATAAATATTTCCACATCTCATTACTACACCACCACACCATAACACTTCAAGGCTCTAAGCCGACTAGGCATGGCACAATGTGAACTTTTATTTTTGGTAATGAGAACTTTCCTGTTATGTGACCTTTGTCACTTTTGCAACACAACACCATGACATAATAAAGCCTTATGGCCAACCTGACGTGGTGCGATGTGAAAATTTGCACCAAGTAATAGGAATGGTTTCTATCACACCCTATGCCTTCAGTCAATAACGCCAAGTATCCAAAGAGATTAATGCATATCACTTGGCATGATGCAAATTAGTGCTTAGAAGCCAAGTCATTATACAACATTGTTAACAAAAAATTAGTAGTAATCCTTGATAAGCCTCGGTATTGCAACAAGAATGTTGCAACTCCCAAGGCTGCCAACTTTAATTATCAACCCAAGGTTCATACAAACTTAAGAGGTATTGACACTATATGTGCACCATACAATGTGTCCTTCCTTTGCTATCATGAGAGAAAATAAATGCTGCCTATTTTCAAGAATGAAAGATTGAATTTAAAAATGCTTATGAAGTAACATGAAATCCTTTATCTACTTATTAACACACTTTTCTTGCAAAAGAAACCTATTTGTCACATGTGATGTTTTAACTAATCTAAGCATGAAATATGATCTAAAGAGTACTAGCTGCTGTGTGCATGTGTAAATATAAAAGAACTCATTTTTTTAAACTTTTTGCTTTATAGATGCAAATGCTAATCTTTCCTTGATCTTTGGCAGGGGAGACATGTGTGGAGGAAGAGGGGTACAATAATTTTGATGGCTTGGTGGTCAAGTAGGGGCCTAATCCCAGCTTCAATGATGGTTTTTCTTAATTCAGGCTCAAAACACGCCGCTACAGGATTTCCTATAGGATGTACTAGCTCTCCTACAAGATCCCCTAGTTCTCCTACAGGATCCCCTATTTTACTATAGGATGTTATAGATTTACTATACAAAATTATAATTCATCGAATGACCAAGAAAATCACATCCAAATTGAATGGGAAAAAATTGTTATTGACTTGGATGTATTAGGTCCCCATTCCAAGTGGAATCACTCAAAAATACGTTTGTTAGCCCACGCTAAAAAATAACAGAAAATTACTAGTCGAAAATCTAGAAATTCAAGAACTAGTGAGCTAGTAAATCTATAAAATGCCTAACCTAATCAAGTGAAAATGAAATGGGGTAGTTTTTTTTATGAACTAGAATTTTCTTGTGATCTAATGCAAGTGGAACTTGATTGAAGCTTGTTAGCATGCTCTAAAAGGTAGCATAAATTTATTGTTCTTTGCCACAAAGGAGTTCCAGAAATATGGATTTGGGAATAAGAAAGGTAATCCAAGTAGCTCAATGATTACTATGACTGCCCAAATCTTTTCCAAGGATGAAATAATTCTTGTGATCCTACAAAATAACTTACATCAACCATTTAACCCAATCCTACAACAAGAAATCATGTATACTAAATGCATAAATAGAAAGAAATAAAACAAGAGATGCATGTGAATAAGAAGTGAAAAGAAGGAAAGAAAATCATATAAAAGGGCTTTGAGGCTCCTAGGATGGCCAAGACCATGGAAACTCAGAGAAATATGGAAGCGAACAAGATTTCGAAGTTGAACATGATGCCAATCTTCATTATTGTCATCAATACAATCACATCCCTGCAAGAAAATACAATGGAGCTGCAGAAATACGAGTTCTCTCCATAAGAACGCTAATGAAAATCCCTCCTTAGAGGAAAATTTGACATTGTACTTATACAAAATTATTAGGAATCATTCCCCGTGAATGGAGGAAGCTTTCCCACCAAAATCCATTGATTAGTGGATCGATTTCCCAATACTAGGAATCTGCATTAAGTGGCAGGGAACACATTGCTAGATTTTCTCAATCATTGGAGTTCCATAATCTGTGCCATAATTCCATATATCATGTTGATTTATTATTTAATAGTGATCCTCCTATAGTAGGGAGAAAGTCCATAAATTATCTCCTTCAAATCTTCATAATCTATCCAATATTCTCATAATATTCCACAAAAATAGATAATATTAGGCACATATATGCAATTATTCATAAACCTTCCTATGAATATGTTAAAGTTAAAAATACATTATCTAATGCAAAAATAAAGGTTTAATGTGTTGAAGGATGGTCATAGGCCTTAATTTATGTTTAATTTAGAGGCATGTGCCTTAATTTATGTCTAATTTAGAGGCTCGTCATACCCCCTACTGAAAGTGTTTCTCATCCTCTGAGAAACTTAGTGACCTCATTATGTCTCATTCATGGAATTGGTGTCCTCTCCCTTATGCATTAACAATCTTGGTCATAATTTCTGCAAGGAAAAGCCCAAAAACATATTTGTGCAAAGAAAAATATTTATTTCTTGAGACCATTAGCTTGCCTTCTTCCCCTTATTCAAGATAGGTTCTGGAATATTCTTCAGTTTCTTAAGGTCTTCCACATCCTTATCAACCTTCTTCTACCTTGTTCCGCCATTTGGAAACCTTTGAAACCTTCAAAATATCTTTACATGAGAGCTAGGACATCCTGTAATAATTCTTGTCAAAACTACAGGAAACTTACAAGAAACCCTGTTAAAACTATAGGAAACCATTTTTGAGTATAAATGATAGTCTAAGCCTAGGATAGGCCCTCAACTTGACTCCCATGCCTTTATCTCATTTCTATAACATCTTTTAGGCCTTGGAGAAAAGCTAGAAAGAGATTAGAGACCTCTTGGAAAGTCTCTTTTCATCACTGCAATTTGAGTTTTGTTTTGATGGTGGATGCCTCATTTTCTTTTGTTTCCTTCTTCTTCTTTGTTGTGGCCTAGATAGTTGCCTAATGGCCTTGGATTTCTCTGTTTCGATTAGGTCTCTCTTAGGCACTATCATGTTGGGTTTTAGCACATTTTTTTCTTTCTTCCTTCTTGTGGCAACATTCTGCCTTCCTGTAGTAGTCGTTCCTTGTTCCTTCAGAATCTTCTAACTGTATGGGGGTGATGAGAAATTATGTAGGTTTTTGAAAATGGAGAGGATGCTCTGTTTTCTTTTTCAATAAATTTTCAGGCTGAGATAGGGTTTTTTCTTGAAATTACGAAATGGGATGAATGAATAATGGATAGATAGTGAATATGAAGTGGATGGAGGGCTTGCAGTGCTATGGTGACTTGGACTTTGCAAAAAAATATTCTTTTAATTGATTCCTCATTCCTCGAAATCATCACCCTTCATAATTTGACTTTTCAACATTGCATGAGTGAAGGATTGAGCTACAATTAACTATTTAAGGCAGTTGAGACTGCTGACCCATCCTTATCTTTTAAAACCTCATCTCTCATGCATTGACAACAAATTTCTTACTATAATATGCTCAAGAGAAGAGGCCAAGAATATTACATACCTGTACCTACCTGATGGTTGTTGGAGAGACATGCATGCTGCTACTAAGTTGATGTAGTTGTTCTTCTCATGACTCAGGTACATATTCTTGACTGCCTTTTTATTTTTTGTTGATCTTGTTTTGTTGATGGGGTTTTCTTCTTGTTGATGTGCACGTGACAACATCCTTTGTTGCTACTGAGCTCTTGAGGAGTTTCGTTGTGCCTGTAGTTATGCTTCTCCTCTTTCAATCATGGTTCTGAAGGTTAGGCCTGGAGCCTATTGTTACTTCCAAATAGGTTTTTGTAGCTTCCCTCTTTTTTTTGAATGTTTGTCCTTTCTTTTTTGGAGGGCAAATAGGTATTGGAATGAGTGGAAGGTGTGACCATAGAGTGACATGGTCATAATGGGTGTTGGCTGATATGTATCATAATTTTTCCATCAGACTGCATCATAATTTTTCCATCAGACTGCGTTTCCTGTAGGTTTTCAGAACTTCCTATAGTACT
This sequence comes from Pinus taeda, assembly GCA_000404065.3. Taxonomy (NCBI): domain Eukaryota; kingdom Viridiplantae; phylum Streptophyta; class Pinopsida; order Pinales; family Pinaceae; genus Pinus; species Pinus taeda. The sequence continues at coordinate 136,632 of APFE031127606.1, read as the reverse complement.
AAAGGAAACTGCTGTAGTAATTCAGGATGACCTCTTGTAGCAGACTTGTTTCGTCCATATCTACCAAATGGTAGATTGGATTGACTTGAAACTTTTTGAGCATGTTATCATCATCATTATGCACCTCCCCATAAAAAAAATTGGTCAATGGATGCACAGATCTCGAGAAAACCTAAACATGGCTGAAGGTGATGGGGGCTGATTGCTTGGAAATCGTGAACTAGAATTTGTTGAAATTTCTTGGGAATATTACCATAATCCATATGCATCTCGCCATGAAATAGCTTTTTAAATGGATGCACAAATATTGAGAAAATGAAAAAATGGATGTAGGTGATGGAGGTTGTTTTATTGAAAACTGTGCACTGGAATTTGCTAAAATTTCTTGAGTATGCTACCATCATCCATATGCACCCCCCCTTGAAACAACTTGGAAAATGTATCCATGGTTTTCAAGTTACGACAAAAACAAATTTCTGCTCTATGTATTTTTGTTTCTTATAGTAAAATAGAGCCTTCTTGTAGTTTTTTAGGACAACAAGCAAACTGAATGGGAAAAGCTTGAGAATGATGGGTGGATGTTGGAAATAGATAAGGGTGATGGATTGGCATGGCCTTGGCATTGTTGGAGCATTTGATCAAAGGAGGAGAAAGTCAAAATTTGACTTCTTTTGACTAGGTTTGACCTATTTTTTTCTTTGGTGGCAACTTGTTTTTGTTCCTTGTAGATGTTGGAGAGCACCTACAATCATCAAAGAGATACACAAAGCAAGTTTTTTATTTTTATTTTTTCTCCTTTTTTTTCTTCTAGGCCTACTAGTCGCCTCAAGGAGGTTTTCAACTAGTAGGTCTACCTAGGTGCCTCAAAGGAGGTTTTCACCCAATATTTTTTCTTTTTTCTCTTTTTTTCTTTTTTCCAACCCATTGACCACCTCATGGAGGTTTTCAATCAATGAGCCAATCTAAGGCACCTCAAAGGAGGTTTCCACCTGAGATTTTTATTTTTTTTCTCTTATTTTTCATGTTTTATTTTTTTACCCTATCCTACTTAAAAAACAAAATCACTTTACAAAGTATAAGAATACTTCCAATGAAGCCATGTGCACGTCAATATTACAAGCAAACTAATGCGTAGGCTTGCAATATATGATTTGATATGTAACTGGATTTCAGAGACCAAGTGATTTGACTTTGGTGATATCAAGCACAATTGAAGAAGAGAGTGTTGTTGAAACTTAGTGACTGTTTGGAACCAAATCACAATATAACTTTCATGCCCTTGGTTTGATTGCTTATCTGGATAATTCTTCATGTCTTCTTCTACCATGACCTTCAAATCTTCCTTTTTTCGTTGATTGTTCTCTTGAATACATGGAGGATTTAATGGTAACCATGAGGGAGCTTTCTCAAACTCTGATTTTGATGTCTTCTCTTCATCAAGTGTAGTCCATGGTTATTTGATCTTCTCTTTTGAATATTGTTCTTATGGATGTAGTCCTTTAATGATATCAAGAGAATCTCTTTTTTCCAATACCCTTCCTGAGCTATGGTGAATACCATTTATCTCGAGAGGCGATTTTTGGAAGTGTTGTACCTCATCATTGTAAGTGGGCTGAGCTACTTCAATGTGTGGGTTTGGAAATGGTGGTACAGGAAGTTAAGTGGGAGTGTATATTTGAGATGGAAGTGGTTAGGGTTATGGTTGTGGTGGAGGTGAATGGTACAGATAACATGGAGTTGCATATGGAGATATTGAGGAAAATATTGAGGATATTGTGGATGGCTCCCATAAGTTCCTTGCCAACCTTGTTGCCAAGATTGGTTTTGGGGTTGAGATGACCAATGTTGACAAAGAAATGATGTGTTCCAATTACTTTGAGATGGATGTTCATAAGCTTAAAATTGTGAATTAGGCTCTTACATCACGTCAAGTTGAATATGCTGCCATGGTCCTCTTGGAACTACATAACATAGGTGCACTGACAATTGATTTTCTCCATTTTCCTCTTGGTAAACTTCGTTCAACCTTGGTAATGATGGACAATGTTTAACATCATGTGGTTCTACATGGACAACACAAATACCAACATCTTCTTTTTCTTCATCTTTCATTCTTAACATTTCTACTTGTTTGGATAGATTGCTAAGAATTTCCATTTTAAAGTTATCAAACAAATTTCCAAGTTTAGCTTGACTTACTGATATTGATTCCAATTTACTTACTCTTTCCCTTCCTCTTAATATGTGTTTGCATGTTTCACAGATTTCATCAAATCATAGTCGGTATACATCACCTCTACTCATGAGATCAAGGAGATCAATCCACTCATCCCTAATTGTTCTAAGTAAGAAAGTTTTTTGCGTTTCGGATCCTAAATGATATAGTTTTTGCCTCTCAACATTCTACATGAACCTCTATTATATCCTCTAGACTCTCATATTCTCTTTGATTCCTTCTAAATATTTCTTCTTTAAGATCACGATCTTTATATTTTTCTAGAAATATATTTTGCATATCATTCCATGATCTTATTGAATTAGTCCCTAAACTCATGAACCATTTAAGAGCTCTGTCCTTCAATGTTGCTGGAAAAAGTCTCAGTTTTTTATTTTTTAATAAGTAACCATAAGATCTACAAACAATTTCAAATTCAAAGAGAAATATTTTCATATCCTTTGACCTTATACCATGAATTTTTGGAAGAAAAGATGGTGGGATGTTCTTCATGTGCACACTACCATCAATGTCTTGATGAGAAAACTGAGAGAATCTTCTTGATTGTCATCATATCCATCCATTTATTCTACATTCTTTGCCATCTTCTCCTTTTACCTGCAAAAAGGAATGGTGTTGTGGCTCTTACTGCACCACGTGATCAAATGGGGGGGGTTGGTGTTGGAGATTTTTTTGTTTTTATGATTGAATGAAAAACACTAATGCAATGTACTTTTCTATTTTTGAAATGAAATATGCCTAATACAAATATTTTTTGTTTTTTTCAAAAAGTAAAAAGGAATGAATCAACTAGGGAAGAAAAAATGCATACTTTGACACCTCCCTGGCAACGATGCCAAAAAGTGATGAGCTTCGGTATTACAACAAGAATGCTATAAATCCCAAGGCTACCAACTTTAAATATCAACCCTGGGTTCGTACAAACTTAAGAGATATCAACACTATATGTGCAGCATAAAATGTGTGCTTCCTTTGCTATCATGAGAGAAAAGAAATGCTTCCTATTTGCAGGAATGAAAGACTGAATTTAAAAATTCTTGTAAAGTAACATGAAATCCTCTATCTACTTATTAACACACTTCGCTTGCAAAAGAACTCTATTTTAACCCTATTTGTCACATGTGATTTTAACTAATCTAAGCATGAAACATGATCTAAAGAGTACTAGCTATTGTGTGCATGTGTAAATATAAAAGAACTCATCTTTTTAAATATTTTTGTTTTATAAATGAAAATGATAATCTTTCCTTGATCTTTGGCAGGGGAGACAAGTGTGGAGGAAGAGGGGTACAATGATTTTGATGGATTGGTGGTCAAGTAGGGGCCCAATCTTGGCTTCAATGATGATTTTTCTCAATTCAGGCTCAAAATAAGCCACTATAGGATTTCCTGCAGGATGTACTAGTTATCCTATGGGATCCCCTTATTCTCCTACAGGATCCCCTGTTTTACTATAGGATGTTACAAATGTACTATACGAAATTATAATTCATCGAATGACCAAGAAAATCAAATCCAAATTGGATGGGACAAATTTTGTTATCGACTAGGATGTCTTAGGTCTCTATTCCAAGTGGAATCACTCAAAAATACCTTTGTTAACCCGCGCTAAAAAATAACAGAAAATTACTAATCGAAAATATAAAAATTTGAGAACTAGTGAGCTAGTAAATATATAAAATGCCTAACATAATCAAGTGAAAATGCAATGGAGTAGTTTTTATTATGAGCTAGAATGTTTTTTTTATCTAATTCAAGTGGATCCAAATCGATTGAGGCTCATTAGCATGCTATAAAAAATAGCAAAAATTTACTATTCTTTGCCATAAAGGAGTTCCAAAAATCTAGATTTGGGAATAAGAAAGATAATCGAAGTAGCTCAATTATTACGATGACCTTCCAAATCTTTTCCAAGGATTAAATGATTCTTTTGATCCTGGAAAATAACTTACATCAACCATTTACCCAATCCTACAACAATAAATCATTTATATTATATACATAATTAGAAAGAAATAAAACAAGAGATGCATGTGAATAAGTGAAAAGAAGGAAAGAAAATGATACAAAAGGGCTCTAATGCTCTTGGGATGGCCAAGACCAAGGAAACTCAGAGATCTATGGAGGAGAACAAGATTTAGAAGTTGAACATGACACCAATCTTCATTATTTTCATCAATACAATTACATCCCTGCAAGAAAATACAATGGAGTTGCAGAAATATGAGTTATCTCCACAAGAAAACTAATGAAAATCCATCCTTAGAGGAAAATTAGACTTGGTACTTATAGAAAATGATTAAGAATCATTCCTCCTGACTAGAGGAAGCTTTCCCCACCAAAACACCTTGATTAGTTGATCTAGTTCCCAATACTAGGAATCTGCATTAAATGGCAAGGAACACATTCCTAGATTTTCTCAATCATTGGAGTTCCACAATATGTGCCATAATTCCATAATATCTTGTTGATTTATAATTTAATAGTGATCCTCATGTAGTAGGGAGAAAGTCCCTAAATTATCTCCTCTTCCAAATCTTCATAATCTATCCAATATTCTCATAATATTCCACAAAATAAATAATATTAAGCACAAATATGCAATTATTCGTAAACCTTCCTAATGAATATATTAAAATTAAAAATACATTATCTAATGAAAAAATAAAGGTTTAAGGTGCTTAAGGATGGTCATAGGCCTTAAATTATGTTTAATTTAGAGGCATGGGCCTGAATTTATGTCTAATTTAGAGGCCCATCAATCCCCAAGGGTTAATAAAGCCCTAAACCCTTTATAATTTTTTGAATTTATTTTACAAGTCTCACAAGCCTCATTCAACCTAAATACAATCATGTGACTTTGCAAACTTAGGCTCGAAGCATCAATGAATTCAATGAGCTTGCAAAGCCATCCTTGAAATCACACATTGCTCATATCCTTAATTACAACAATAATGAAACTTCCTTCTAGTGTTGTTATTTTAGACATAAGCACAACCAATTGCAAGTACTAACCATAGACACAATACCTCCACAAATATGTGAGTTGTACCCATTAACAGGCATTATATAAATCCAATCCATGACTAAAAATACCTTATGTTTCAATTATAACGATACCATATCCTTCTATAGAGTGGATCTCAACATTATTGTCAGATAAGCTAATATATATGATGCATTATTTCATTTATTAATCCATGACCAAGGTAGTCAAACAATCATTCATCTATAACATAAGTCAATGCTTGTTCTTATTGTAGACATAATACCTCCACAAAGATGTGATTTTTACCCATTAATAGGCATTATAGAAAGCCAATCCATGACTAAAAATACCTTATGGTTCAATTATAACAATACAATATCCTTCTATAGAGTGGATCTCATCATTACTGTCAGATACCCTAATATATATGATGCATTATTTCATTTATTGATCCATGACCAAAGTAGTCAAAGAATCATTCATCTATAACAGAGATCCATGCTAGTTCTTAGCATGCCACATACAACATTTTAGCAACATAATTCCTTAATTCTTAGACAATAAAGGTTCTTTGATAGTTAGCACCAAAATCGTGGAATTTCAAAAACCATAATGGCTTAACTGGATTCATTAACAATCATACATAATCATGCAAGTAACTGTTGAAATCAAGGAACTTATCATTAACTATAGGGACCTACAAGTCCCTCACACCATGAGAATATTCATACAAACCATCTCATTGCAAATAGATATGAATACATATTCACTCATCAACACTGCATAATAGGTTAGTCGGAGCATATTAAACGACCATGCATAATTCATGTGAGCATCTTCTGACATCACAGAGTTCTCAATAACCCTGCTAAGGTAGGTCTAATTCACACACACAAAACATAGATTTAATTCCTAATAAGATAACCTACCATCATGGCTATGGCATTAAACTGCCCAAAATTATAAGTATATATAGATAAATGGTTGAAACTTATGAAATCATCGTTAGCCCTAAGTGATTCTAGATCACAATTTAGGGACATATCAGACAACCTAAAAATGAATGAGAAGGATGCAACCACATAACACATCAGCACAAAATCACCATAGATGGACGTGTTATCTAATCAAACCAAGCTATATAATAAATGAAACATTCTTACATAAACATTACATGATTAATCAATATTCATAAACACAGTAAGGCATATCGTAGCTTGTAGTCTAACATGCAACTTCTACACTCTACCCAACCATAGGCCAACTACATTACAATATTTCTTGCAGTTGACCACCCATGAGCTAGATTCAGGGTTTGAAAGAAATGATTTAACAAGGAAAGGGTTCACACCAATGGGTTGAACATGATTTTAGGATATGGAGTCCATTGTTCTAGTGCTTCACTAGCTCAACAACCAACACTTAGTGGTCCATTCATTTAATAAAGTTTACACAAGACACATAGTCTCAGATAAATAACTCAATGGTTATAAACAAAACTACATAGATTATGACCAAGGTCATAGAGATTATGGCACTAACAGAATGGTAAAACAATCAAAATACATGGAAATATGAGTATGGTAAGACCAACCACACCCCAATCCCTAAGAATTTAGTGTATTCATCATTTATTCCCTTCTATCATTACATTCTTGATTCTTCTCCTCTCCTTCTCCTCTGGTTTCTCAAGCCCAATCATTAGTTCATTCTCTCCTTGATCTGCTAGTTGAAAAGCCCTCGAAATAAGCACAAACTACCACCTTTTATACTACTCAGTCCACTTGTGTTTCTTCCTTTCCTTCATGTCACAAGGTGAAACATCTATGCCTTCCTCCTTCAAATATGATCTTGCTATGAGTCAGATGGTGGCTTGATTTATTACACCACCTCTTCCCTCTTTAGCTGAGTATGAAACTATTCACAACATGCATTAGGTACCCAATAAGAACATAATAGGTGTAAGCCACCAGTACACCACCAATAACAACATAATTTAATTAAGCTAATATGGCTCATGGATACAAGAAAGATAGTGATCTAGGTGGATATTGGTTTCCACCTGCCTATTCCACTTGGACCCCCACCATTGTTTCTTTTAATTTCTTCAATTGTAGCACAATTACTATTTTTAGTAGTTTTTCGGGTCTTTAACTTCCATATTTGTTTTGAGGCCCTAAACGACGTTTTTTTGGAAAATGAGAAAACCTAAAGCCCACAACATGAGTTTGTAGTCAAAATGCATAGTCCTTGGATATATATTTCTAACAGGGTATCGTACACATCAAATGAATATTGTATGCCAAAGTTACCTCCCTGGGAAGTTGATGTGCCAATTTACCCCAATGGGGTCCATAGACTTTTGGTGCTTCATCTCCTAGGGTTAGGTTTTTGGATGTTTATAGTTTTCCATTGCTTCTCAATAATAGATAGGCCTTCAAGCCTCATTTTAATAGAGTTAATAAGGAATGCCTTCACCACATATCTTCTTATAAATAAGCTACCATCGTCTAAGCTAGTTTATTACCATTTTGCATGTAAAAAAATTTCAGTACTTTGTTATTAATGAATTGAAGTTCTGTTTTCATTGTATCTCAGTGTTTCTATTCATATATGTATTTCATTTTGTTCCTTCATAAATCTGTATCAATGGTATTTGGGTGGTTTCCTCTTTCTCTATTTTTCCATTCATGTCCCCAATGAGGTCAGGATATAAAGAATTAGGGCTTGAACTAGTTGAACCTTTGCAAGACTGGCCTCATTGACCTCGACGACCTCCCATAGTAGATGAAATGAAAGACAAGGGAGCATGAGATCCTTTTGAAATATTTTTCCAAGAATCCCTTGAGCGATATAGGAACACAATGATGGAAAACTTTTCCTAGATCCTTTGAGGATACCTATTAACGGTGCATCTTCATCCATCAGTCACTTCGGAGGCACTACCCCATTCAAGGTACAAGTAAACTTTGATATCCCTATATTTGAAGGTAAAATATATTCATTTGTTATAGATAAATGGTTGAATCTGTTGGAAGGTTACTTTTCAGTCCTTAGTTTCTCTAATAGGGATAAGAGTACTTTTGCATTGCTTAAGGCTTCTCCGCATGTCAAGGACTAGTGGGAAACTTACTATGAGAAAAGGGTTGAGAACCCCTCTCTATTTACAGCCACCCCCTCTTGGGACTCTTTATGAGATATTGCCAAGGAACAATATTACCTCGTGGAGAGCTACGAGGGCAAGTACATACAGTGTGCCACACTATACAACAAAGGGATCAAGATGTGCATGAGCTCACAAATATTTTTCATACTCTTTGCACAAAGTTGGTATCAAAGACTCTAAGCGACATTTGGTGCTCAAATACCATGACTGTTTGGATAAATACATTCAAGAAGAAATGGGATTCCTAGACATCTCCTTGCTTGGTGTAGCATATCGATATGTTGCCAAGATTGGACAAAAATTTAAACAAAAGAAGTGAGGGGTAAGTACATCAAATCATTAAATACTTGGATTAAAATGTTGTTATTTGAAAAATGGGTTATGCACTCCATTAATGTCTGGGGTAACAAGGAGCAGAAGAGGCTATCATAGGATCGAAGGATTAGAAATAGTCCTTTGATTTCACTTTTGCGGGAGAGCGAGGAGGAGCTCGTAGGGTTCTCCCCAAGAAGCACAATCCAACTCATAAATCAGTGCATTCCATTGATACCACCATTATCCACGCCACCACCTACTTCACATGCATCAAACCCATCTTCACATACCCCACTACTGCCACCACCAAGGGTTGGGATGGTAGGTGCGATCAAGTTGCCAGTACTTAGAGACATAGGAAATGAGGAACCAGATCAATGTTGGTTCATGGTAAAGGTTGTATGGGAAGCCCAAGGAATAACCGATGAGAACATCAAAAAGGCTTCTCTAGTTAGCGCATTGCAGGACCATGAGTTGACGTGGTTTATAATGTACTCGAGCGATCACCCGAATGCAGGAATAGTTGCGACCTAGGATGCATTGAACAAAGAATTCAGCCGGCTTAAATCAGAAACGTAGTCGATCATCAGGTTCAAGGAAATTGTGATGCTACCTGGTGAAACCCCATGGGATCTAGATCAGAGATTGAAGAATACAATCCACGAGGCTAACATGATGCTAACAGATGCGCAACACTGTGCATGGTTTGTGGCATCTTTGACACCACACCTGAGGATGGCGCTATCACAACAAAAGATCTCAACCCAAGTTGAAGCATTAGAGACAACAATGAGGTTGCATCAAACTCCAATTCAGGATCCAGGGTTGGGATTTTAGCAAATCCACATGCAACTACAAAACCTATGCTTAGAAATGCAAAGTTTGAAACAAGATAAAGAACCCTGGTTAGAAGCATGCACAAGAGAATGGTGCATAAAATATAAAGGCCAGGGCCATGATAAAGATCACTGTCTGATATTTGCGAACTATCTGGCAGGAGGGGGACCAATGCCATTGTGATCAGCAGCACAGGTAGGGCCGATTGCGGCACCCTTGCTCTAGTGCGCAATCTGTTAGGTGGGAAGAAAGCACAACACAGATAACTGCCATCTATTACCCAAATTGATACGACCCCCTCAGCAACTAAATTGCAATTTTTGTAGATCGATGGGCCATGACGAATGCAATTGTCGACGTTATGAGTTACTGATGAAACAAACACCTACTTATAGGATGCAGACTGAGGTGCAAGGTCAGGATCTAGTTGCATTGATAGTGTGAGGTGGATTTCAGGGACGTGGACGGGAACGAGGAGGAATAGGACCTGGACAAGGCCGAGGACAATTAATTTGCTACAATTGTGGAGGACCTAGGCAATACACATGGGATTGCATGAACCTGAACAAAACATCTGATTTGTACTTTTACCAATTCAATGATGAAGTAGTAGATTTCTTGACACTAATTGCACAAATGCGGGAAAAAGGGGTGCTTCCAGCTACTCCCACTCAGAACGTCCAAATGATGAAGGAAAAACCACACGAGGAGGATCCTAACGTGAACATGATGCTCATAAGTGGTGCAACTATAGGAGAATATAAGAGGAAGCAACCTGAGGAGGATGCAACGATTCACAAGGCCCCTATGAAGCAACCTGAATTTGATTTGGAGCACGTGAAGGAAACATTTATGGAGGCTAAGAAGGGCTTCGTGGAGACTTCTACTTCGGGTAGCAAGGATCAAGCTGAGCCAGAGATGGATGCTTCCATGCTAACTACCTTTTTAGAAACATGCATGAAGCTACTATGGGACACTAAGGCAGTGAAGGGATTGCAATAGATGATAACGAGGTGTGTGAGGCCGGATGAACTGCACATGGCCTAGAAACTAGGCAAGCATGTTTTGTGCATCGAGAAGGAAATGCGGTTGACTGCCCAAATTGGTGATTATGAGATGGATCAGGTTGTTCTGGATTTGGGGATCGATGTGAATGTCCTACCTAAATAGACATGGGAGCACATGGGTAGGCCCGCACTATAATGGTCTCCTATCCAATTACAGATGGTGAACCAACAAAAGATCCTACCTATGGGGAGAATGCAAGGAGTCATAGTGGATATTGAAGGTGCAAGCACACAGATTGATTTTGAGGTAATAGAAATTGTGGATGATAGTAATCCTTACCCCACGTTATTAGGGATAGACTGGGCCATGAACATGAATGGGGTCATTAACCTGAAAAGACGAAAAATGATATTTGAGAAAAAGTCTCTCCGTGTAGTCGTCCCACTGGATCCAGCTGAAGGGGCACACTACACTAAGCATGTGCGTGATAAAGACAATAAAGAGGAATTGGACTAGATCTACTGGATCATAGCACTAGATCAAGATTGGGTGAACCTGACAGTGGACGGGAGAATCTCATGGGAACGTGATAGTTCCTACACATCAGACTCCGATGAAGAGATCGAGCGATGGAAGAACCCATTACATGAGGTCACAATGCTAAATTATAATAGGATGGTTAGATCATTATGCCTCGTAACAATAGAAGAAAGGGAGTTAATCACAAAAACAATGCACATGGAGGAACTAGTAGACCACTACGAAATGGCAATACTGGAGCAGAAGCAACCAGGTGCGCATCTAAGGCCGTTGGGTGAATCAACAACACAAGGGTGGAAGACACACCAATAGAGTGGGAGAACGTGGTGTGGACATCAAAGGTAGGTGCACGTACACATTGGAGGACAAAGCGGGGGGAACGTCCATTGGCAGCGTAGGATACAAGTGTATAGGGTGCACGCGCCAAATCGGTTAAGAATCAAGAATCTTGAGACGCCACAGCGAGGTATTCTGCCAGCTGATCGCAACAAAGCTAGTACAAAAACTGGGGGGAGCAGTACCAATGTCTGTTTGATATGACCACCCAATAAGAATATGTGGATACTAGGGGTTCGATGGGCCTCTAAACTCAGCAGCAAAAGGAGAAGGACGAAGCTAGTAGAAGTAACTCCTCAGACTTCAAAACCCGTAGTTCACAAGGTTAGGGGCAATGAAATTCGACAGTTGCAGGAAGCTATTCAGCACGACACCTGCAGGCTTCATGCAATCGAGGATGAACAGGCATGACTAAGGAGGAAAAGCATGATGTTAGAGGAATATATCAACAAAATAAAAGCCAGCATCGCATAAGCGGGCAACACGAATCTGAAAATAAGGGAACCAGGCTTGGCCGGGTCTATAACGAGCTTGGCACTATAATGAGCAGTGACCTTGAAATCGTTCCCTTGCCTTATACTACTATACAAACTTTGGATTTGGAAGGGAACATGGGAGATCTTTCAAAAAAAATTCTCATCGATATTTCTGTCAAGATAGGAATCGCGGAAAACATCGAGGTTGGAGCTTATTGTAATCCTGAGGAAATTGCGAGCTTCACCCACCCTTTTAAGTACTTTCATGATGTTTTCCATTGGTCTTATGAGGAAATTTATGGCATAGACCCTTCTATTGTTAAGCATGAGATCAAGAAGTATCAAGAATTCTTTTTTTGGCATTTTTATTGCTCGTTAATCCGAAAAACCTCGAGTCTCCTTCTTTGGGCTCGTTAAACTACTACAAAGAAGATATGAGCATGATATTTTTTGGGACCTTTTTCTCTCTCTTAAACTAAAAAATTCCTTAGTTTTTAATCATTGAGATGGTTAAACACTTATGATGACGGTCCAAGAAACTCTTTTTCCTCTTTTTCTAGCTCATTAAACTGAAAAAGATCGCATGAATATTATTTTTTGGGACTTTTTTTTCTCGCTTATAAAATTGAAAAACCCTTGAGTTCCTTCTTCAGGATCGTTAAAAACTTATGAATAAGCTTTGAGCATTATTTTTAGGAACTTTTCTTACTCGTTAAATCGAAAAAGCATTGAGTTTTCATCATTGGACTCGTTAAAACACTTACGATGATGATATGAGCACTTTTTTTTTGGGACTATTTCTTGCTCTTAAATTGAAAATCCCTGAGTTTTTCCCTTCTTCGGGCTCATTAAATCTACGAAGAAGGAATGAACAATTCTTTTACCTCTTTTTCCTCACTCACTAAACTGAAAAAGATACCTCGATTTTTCTTCATTTGACCTGTTAAAATTCGATGAAGGTCTATTGAGTTTGTCGTCAAGTGACTCATTAAAATTTCAGGACGAATATCGAGTTTACTCCATCTCCTTGTACTCGTAAAACAATGAGGCAAACATATATTGAGCATAGGTTTCTCTTTATCGAGACTTAGTAGATTAACTTACGGAAAAGGAATCATTCCGGGTATACTATTAAACCTTTGTCACACCCACTTAAAAACTATGACAAAGAGACCACATTGGAGTTGTTCTTTACGATCCTTTTAGACTCTTGAAATATTAAAATACCACCGAGTTATCTCATCTGGACTCATTAAATTACACAGATGAGGAATATAGTCGCTCTTTTTGTGATCCTTCTCATATTCTTAAAACATGTAAAGATTGACGATTTTTCCTGTCTGGACTCATTAAACTAATCAGATAGGGCATATAGTCACTCTTTTTACGGTCCTTTTCAAACTCTTAAAACATGAAAAGATTAATGAGTTTTTCTGTCTGGACTCACTAAACTAATCAAATGGGGAAAGTGGACAATACAATGCGTTATGTTCTGTATTATCAAAGAGCTTTTTGGCAGCAGTCACTCCCTTGAACATGGCACTCCCTCAGATAAACCTTCCTTGTGACGGCCTCTCAATATGAATCTTACCATCTTATGAGTTTAGCATATATACCCTGATGTTTTCTTTGTATCCTAACACTCTTTGGTGTTCATGAGTCTATGCTGCATGGTTAAAACCATTTTCGTGCCTTCTATTATTCGAGGGAAAACCTTTCTCTTCTGTTTCCTCCATCAAACCATCAAGCATATCCTACCATCATGCCCTCTGTCGCTTTGAACCAATGCTCAAAATATTCGTAAAAAAACAATCATTCTTGTCTCGTTTCGTGTCAACTGATGTAGGACACCTTATTGCCTACCTTTCAACAAGTCTCTTCTTATCGACTTCAACACTCTATCTAGGAAGATGACCTAGAAACACTTCAGTGCCTTGGTACTTACAGACATCAGTGGCAGGTCACCTTGTGTTTGGTCAGGGGTTTTCATTATTAGCTCCTGGTTAAATGATTCTATGAGTGTTTGATGACAAGAACATTATTTGCACTCGTTAGATTGTACTGTGAATCTTGGAGACCATCACCATTATTAGTGGCCATCCTGGCATTTGTTAACAGTCTCCATTATTGACTGGTAACCAAATAATTTCATGCATGTTCGACATCAATGCCTATATTCACATGTATCAATCTATGCTATTGCGGTGAAGTGGAAATCAAGACCTTGGGTAGAGGCTTGCATCACTCAACGTTGTTTCCTCTCCCAAGTTGTGTTTATTGTTTTTTGGAGACAACTCATTAGAATTATCCTATTATGACACAAGTTTTGCATTGTGCTTATTGGTGGCCAGCATCGTCATAACTCTTTTCTGAGAAAATCACTCTGAAATAGTTACTAAGCATGGGAATGCCTGACTCAAGACATGATTTTAGTTGTTTTATATATTATTATATATATATATATATATTTATATATATATATATATATATATATATCTGTGTGTGTGTGTGTGTGTTGAATCAGGTTTCTCATACCGCTCGAAGCTCTTATCTTATCTCTTTTTTCCAAAGAAAAGGACAGTTAAATATAAAGTACTTCGGCCATCGTCACAGCCTTTAGTCTCACACTTTAGGGGGCATCTGTTATATAGGAAAATGACATCCTCATCAGCTCAGAGGAGAAAGATATGATGACTGAAGGACTGACCAAGTTCACAGACCTAGTTGTCAAGCTAATGTTGCCTAAACACTAGCAACCTGCTTCATAAAGCTTCCTAGCAAGGCTAAGGGTGCGTTAGTGCCCAAAGTAACTTGGTATGTTACCTCGGGAAGAGCATTAGTGAACCTTAATGAGTTTCTATGGGTCAAGGGAATGAGTTGATTGAGAAAATATCCATAGATTCTCTCCTATGTTAGTTCATAAAAGTAGGGAAACATCAGAACTCAACCTATTTGGGGGAATTACTAATTCCCAATGGAGTATGCAAACGAGAAAGAGCAGAAAGGCATGGAAACATCACTGCTTTTGCCTAATGGAACTAATGAAGGACATGGAAACCCTAACCTCACATTTTATATATGGAAGGCTAGGGCCATTATGAAAGAGGTCAAATTATTTGAAAGGATTGCCTATTTGACTGTCGAGCAGAGTCTCGGACTAAGGCATTATAAGAGGTTAAGAAGGGAGAGAGAGAGAGGAACTCGAGGGGTAAGGGAAGGCTGATGCAACTGATGGTTGTAATCAATCTTTCTACATCAATATAGAACTGCAATTGTGTTTTCCATTCTAAGATGTTGATAGTATGACTTGTTTGCATGTTTATTTAATATCATTAGCGTGAGTGGCTTAGATATATGCAACTAGATACCTTTATATGTTCATGCATTGTTTATCAGGGTTTTATGTTGTGATATTACACTTTTCTTTGTTATGTGTAGGTTTTGATCTGGAGTAGGCTCAGGGATCTTCTGCCTAGTTGCATTGCACTCTCCAGCAACACCACACTAAGACTCAAGGTAACAATTCCTTCTCACTTTGATATTCATTTGTTAAACATAAATATGCATGTATCTTTGTGACAGTTGTAGCTAATCTGATTGTCTACCAAGGATTGCGAGAATATCCTTGAGGGTTTCTACATCACCAAACACCCGTGCATTAATCCATATAGCAAAGATCACCTTTAGTCCAAGTAGGCATTTTTGAATGGTTGGTCATGCCCTTCGAGTCAAAAAATTCCCCTGCTACTTTTATGAGGTTGATGGATGACATCTTGCGATGCTTCATCAACTCGTTCATGACTTTTTATCTAAACAACATCCTTATATTCCACAAGAGTTTGGAAGAGCTCTTGCACACATTTGGGAGGTCCTTTAAATGTTGCAGCAACACAAACTATGTGTCAGCTAAGAGAAATGCACCTTTGGCATGATCCAGGTACAATATATGGGTTACATCATAGATGATCAAGGTGTGCATGTGGATCTGGCTAAGATCCAAGTCATATTGGATTTCCCAGCCCTGACCACTCTAATAGAGCTTCACAACTTTTTGGGCCTCACAAATTTTTATCGGAGGTTTGTGTGTGGATTCTCCCATATCACTTGGCCTTTGAGTTTGATTACCAAGGGAAAAGTGAAAGAAAAATTTTCCTGGTCTGGGTCCCAACAGAAGAAATTCATTGAGTTGAAGCACCACCTTTTCTCTACACCTATACTCACATTTCCAGACTTGCAACAACCATTTGAAATTGAGATAGCTGCCTCCGACTATGTTTTTGGTGCAGTCCTCACCTAACACAACCATCCAATGACCTATCATGGTGAGAAAATTTCTGATACAATTTGGAAGTACCCCACCTATGATAAATATATGTATTCTATCGTGTAGGCTTACCGAAAATGGAAACATTACATTCTTGGGAATGAGATGGTCATCCACACCGATCACTGACCTCTTCAGTTTATAAAGACATAAGGGAAGTTGCAAAACGATCGACATCAAAAGTGGTGTACATATCTGCAAAAATTCCACTTGAACGTTAAATACAAAAAGGGCAGCACCATTCATGCTGCAGGTTGCCTCAATCAACCCCCAGTTGCAACACTGAATATTATTCTCAACTCTTATGGCCATGAGAAATTTGGCTGTCGAAAATTGTACAAAAATTATTTAGAGTTCAACATGACATACCAGATACTAGCGGATGGAAAGAAAGTTACTAATTTCCACTGTTGGGATGCATTTGTGTTCATTCAAGAGAGCATGCCAAGAGGATTTGGGAGGTGCACTACAGTCAAGTCACAAAACACTTTGGTGTGGATAAAACCATGTTCGTACTACAAAAGTACTTTTATTGTCCAAAACTCCAACAAGATGTTGGAAAATATATCAGATCCTACAATACCCATGCCATTGCCAAGCCAACCATAGAGAAGAAAGGCTTTTACACTCCTCTTCTTTCTCCCAGCTAGCCTTGGGAATCCATCTCCATGGACTATCTATTGAGCCTCCCTTCTACCAAGCATGGTAATGACTATATATTTGTGGTCGTGGAAATATTTTCTAAGATGGTTGTATTGGCAGCCTGTAAGAAGAGTATAATAGTAGAGGACATTGCCGTAGTATTCTTTGAATGAGTGTGGGTACATTTTTGGATCCTGAAAACCATTATATCAGATTGGGATAGCAGGTTCCTGAGCATAGTTTAGTCGAGCATCTAGGCACTAGTGGACACCAACCTCACCAGGTCGAATGCATTCCATCCTTAGAATGATGGCCATACAAAGGTTGTCAGTAGGATCATAGTGCAGATACACCACATGTACAACTCCAAGCATCCATGAACCTGGGATGGCAACCTTCCCTATGTGCAACAAAACTATAATAGAGATCTCCATAACTCGACTGGTTGCAACCCCTTTCAAGTGGGTCTAGGATTTCAACCATTGTGTATAATTGATGTCACCATGCCTCATGCAACTACAAAGATATAATTGACACATGTATATTCCAAGGTTGATAAAGCAACTAGGTTTATTAAATGCATCCATCACAGCCTCCAGTAGGTTCATGACATCTTGGAGAAATCCAATATTAAGTACAAGGAGCAACATGATCAACATTGGGTTCCACACATGTTCCAGGTGGGCAAAAAATTTTGGTTGCATTTGCTAAAAGAACACCTTATTGGAGCGCTTCGGAAGCTCAGACCACTCTTATATGGGCCTTACACCATCAAAAAGGCTATAGGAGACAATGTTTTTAAGATCAAAATTACCCATTCCTTAGCCTGCACCCAATGTTCAATGTGGGCTACCTTTGACCATACTTTTCACCATTACTGGACACACCGGACATTGCAGAAAAAATCACACCAATAGAGCTAAACCCAAACTTCATGGATTAGGCCGAGATTGATTGGATAATGAAAATGAAAATCAAGAACACTTTCCATCATAAGATCCAAGTATATCAGGTTGCCAAAGTTGGCCAACTCCTGCACCAAGGCAAGTGGCTCACCAGGGACCAATTTCAACAAAAGTTTCCCCATCACATGGAGGAACTCATCACAATGGCGACCATTGCTTCCTAAGGGGGGAGGAATGATCCAGGTGGATATTGGTTACCAACCACCTATTCCACTGGGACCCCCACCATTGTTTCTTTAATTTTCCTTAATTATAACACAATTTACTATTTTTGGCATTTTTTCAAGTCCTGAACTTTTAGATCCATTTTGAGGCCCTAAACAATGTTTTTTTGGAAATTCGGAAAACATGTAGCTTGTTGATGAGCCCCATAAATGCGTAATTATATGGGATCATTTTTCCTACTAACTTAGCTTAATCCACCATTCTCATTAGTTTATTGCATGTTTTTAATTATATTTATGCTATTAGAGTGAGTTGGGTTAGTCATTATGCCATGAAGTCTAATGCGTGCTTTATGCAGATTTTTGGTCAAATTTGAGACAAAGTCAAAGGTTTAATGAGCATTTGGCAACCAATATTTGAGGGAAACAAGGAAGAGGATTTGTAGGAGGGTGTCCTCCTCATTGACGACTCCCTACTTTAAATCCTCCTTCAGAAAGCTCCTAGCACAAGCAGCCACATCAATGCATCAAAGAGGCAGCCGAGCAAGTGAAGAGAAACTGCTGTCTATCTCAAGTCTTGGGAGCCAAGCCTCCTCAATTTTAAAAGAAATTTTGGAAGTTCCAGTTGTATAAATAGAGAGACCTAGGGCCTCATTAGGTTGTTGGATGTTAGTCAAATTTCCACACTTTTGTTGCAGCTCTTGCTTAGCTCATTTCGAGCTTACGTTTGTGAACAGTTTTATGTAATGTGACTATTATTTTGATAATGGAGATGAAATATTTTTTAAGACAACAATGAGTTCTCTCAGAGGGTTGAAGCTCTTGGGTTAGGGTCCAACCCAATTTTCCCATCACCTCTTGTTTTGTATTTATATGTATTGTTGCAGTTCATGAATTAGTCGTTGTTAGATAGATTTCTTCCTCAGTAAAATAGGTTGCTTTTTGGTGATTTACGTAGTTGTTTCCATTTCGGTTTGCTGAAGTAGGTTGATTAGTGATAGGAAAAATATACAAAAAGGCCATCAATAGAGCCTTGACCTCCTTCCCTCCCTTTGGGACCATGAAGTGAGGTCATGATCTGCTTGCTGCCACAAAACACAGTTTTGCCTTCCTCCATGCAATTTCTAGTGTTATAGTTTGATTTAGAGGTTAATGCTTTGCTTCAGATCCATTTTGCCATACTCATTTATGTTTCTACAATAAATCTCCATTCATTCTTTCCTTTCCATATAGCATTGTTCAACATTCTATTTTCCTATATCAGAATTTAGGTTAACATGAGATATAGTTATGTTTTTTGGTGCAGCTAGTTCCTTTTCTTGCTCAGTTTCAGTGTTTGATTTCCATCCCACTTGTAGTACAACTCTACTCATAGTAAGCCAATAAATCAGCCATCTCCATCTCTCTTTTCTACATGTTCCACTGGTCATTCACAGCCCCTCATAAATCTGCCCTAACTTTCTGCACTTTACTCATAAACTTTCCTCTCGTCCCTTGAACAAGTCCAACCATCATTCTCTTCCCTAATCCTCCTTGATGTACCTCAGACACCTTAATGCACCCCTCTCATCTTCAGCTACCCTTTCCCACCATTTTTCCACCTTTAAAACCTCTAAAACAGCCCTCGGCATCCTCCTGTAGATCCCCTACAGCCTCTTGTAGAAATTCTTGTAGGTGACTTTTTGAAGTCCGATTGTAGGGAAAGCCTTCAAAAGGTTGCCAGAGGCCTCTTAGGACCCCTCCACATCTTCCTACACCTCTACAAATTCCAAAGTCGTCCTCCATTGCCACCTAATTACTGCCACATCCACAAACAAATAAATTACATGCATGACAATTTCACATAAATACATAAAAATTCAAAAAAAGATGTTTTTTCCTCATTTCCTTCTAGAAATAGCTTGGATAGATGTAGTTTACTTCCTCAGTATGTAATGGAATTCATTTCATAGGTTTTCATCTCTCTTTTTGCAAAAGTAGGGTTAGTTGGTAAATTAGGGTTTGCTAGGTTTTGCTTTACATTCCAATCTTCTTTCTCTTTCTGCAAGTACAATAGCCTCTGTAGGGTAAGATTTCCTTTCTTCCATCACATTTAAATCTTCTTCTGGAATTCATAGAAGTTGGCTTGAGCTCCTAGTGACCTTGCGCTAACTGACCAAGTGACAGCCTATAGTAAGAGCTATTACTTATGCATACAACACCATCGCTTCTAAGTTTGTTACGAACTACAGGGTTGATAAAAGTAAAGTAGGAAGCCCCAGGAGTTACAACATTATTGCTGCAATACTGGTGCTCATGACTTTTTGGCACCATTTCCAGGGAAGCGTCAGATTATTTTGTGATTACTGCTCTCTTCTATTTCTTCTTGCAACATTCTGCAATTTCCATTTTAGCAAAGTAGATTAGTCATTTCCTTGCTTTCATTTCAATTATGCAATTTCCATTTCCGCAAGTTCATTTTAGTAGTTGCAATTTGTTTGTTCAATCAATTTCAGTTTTGCAGGTACAAGCAAAAAAAAAAAAAAAAAAAAAAAAAAAAAACAAAAATCACCCAAAAAGAGATTTCCTTTCATGCCTCGTAGGAACAAAGATAATTAAGGAAAATTCCTACCCAGCACCCCCACCACATCACAAAGCCACTCTTCTCTCTTCTTCGGTGGCAGTGATCTAGAAGAACCTTTAGGGGAACAACCAGAGATATTTGAAGAACTTATAGGAGAAGAAGAGGAAGAAAACATCCCTCCTCAGACAACGGCTGAAAACATAAATGTTTTGGGGAATGGAGAAAGAGTAGAGGGTACCTTTCCCATCTGAGAGACCAATGGAGACACTAAAATGAAGAACATAAGCCCTTCAGCCCTACCTCACTTCCATGGATTGACTAAAGAAGATCCTGACACCTTCTTGTTTGATTTTGTTGTTATTTGTCGAACGTATGACTTTGCAGAAGATGAGTAAAAGTTGAAACGATTTCCTTCTACTCTCAAGGATGCAACATTGTGCTGGTTCATGGGGTTACCTGGCAATAACATCACAACTTGGGCTCAGATGCAGCAAGCCTTTAATGAAAAATATCGATATCACTATAGGTCCAAAGATACCAATGAAGAAATCTTTCGAATGACCATGGGAAGTGATGAATCCTTGGAAGATTATGAAGAGAGGTTCCAGCTCAGTTACAAAAGGGCCAAGTTTACACTTGGCCCTGAACCTCTAAATTTGGTTCTACTCTAGGGAATTCCAAAAGACCTTCTAGACATCCTCCATTTACTGGCTGGGGGAGACATCTACTAACTACCTTATGAAGACATAAAGACTGTTTTTAGAAACCATTCTAGGGAAGCCAAAAAGAGAGATAGAGGGAGTCTGTTGGCATTATGACATAGTTTTGGCACTATGGCACAGGTGTTGTCCTTGATGGAAACTCACTCAAAGGGCAGATCATAGCTCAAGGCTCTCAGAATGTAAGAAAATAAGGTATACGTAGGTTCCTCGTAGCAAAGTCGTGTATACATGTGGGATCACCGATCAAAAGGCGCGCATTCGTATGCACACACTTTCATGCAAAGGAAAAGTACATACATGTGGGAAAATATATGTTTGATCCATGGTATTTAGTCTGACATATTTGAACCTATGGTTTTGGTCCTTGGTATTGCATTCAAAGTGATTGAACCCAGGTATTGGGTCCCTAGTATTGACTCTCAATTGTTTTGTACCATGGTTTGAGTAAGGCCTAAGACTATAAAAAGGGAAGGAGATCATTTGGCAAGGGCATTGACTGAAGTGTTGAATATCTTAAGAGGAGCAAGATCTGGAATACTGGTGATTGATTTATGGTGCATTGCTGAATCTGGACCAAGGAGGAACCTGAGCGCTAAAGATGGATAAGTTCTATTGATGAATCAAGATCTTAAGGCTTGAATAGTAGTATCATTATATGATGATTGATCTATTATATTTGGCACATGATTAGATCTATAACTCTAATAAACTGGGTATAATAACGTCTAAATACTTGAAAAGGAGAATTGTCTTTGATAGATCTGCACACAGGTTCGGCGCGGCATAGCCGCGTATATACACAGGTTCGGCAACCAAAGAAAACGTATACGTTGGTTGGCATTGATATAGATACGTATGTACGCGGGTTTCTGCATAGTGAAGTAGCATACATAGTTCAGAATTGGTATCTGGTTACTGTCACTATTTTCTGGTTACAGCATTTTGAGAAGTGTTTGGTTGATTCTATATTGAGTTGTACGAAGGAGATTGATTTTTGTAGATATACTTGATGTATGATTGATGTTATTCATGGATCCAGTCTGAAAATTTATGAAACGTGGTCCCTAGAAGAAAAGAGAAGGTTGTAGCCTTCTGCAGGTAGTAGCCTGTGTACTGGTATAAGACTACACCAGTACAGAATCATTGTAAAAATAAGTTTCTAATTGAAAGAAGCTAGAGACAAATTGCAGCAGGTGGTTTTCACCCACATTGGGTTTCCACCTTACATCTTGTGTTCTTTTGTGTGACTGTCTGCTCTATTTTTCTGGTTACTGCTTATATGGTTCTGACACACAAATTAATGATCAACATCTGAAGAATAAATTAAAATTATAACTCTTCAAGTTATACGCGAGTTTCATTCACCAGAGTTGCGTATACATGCTTTTTTCACTAACTGAAGTTGTGTATACAAATTTTTGTGTGAATTGAAAAGATTTCTATAATACTGATTCACGTCTCCCCAACCCCCCCCCTCCTCTCAGTATTATTTTCAACAATTGGTATTGGAGCAGGTCCTTCAGAAGAAGCTTGACTTCTTGAAGGAAGATCTATCACCATGAGCAACTACGAGAGAGAGGCATCCATCAGGCCACCAATTTTTTATGGGAGAAACTTCGTCTATTGGAAGGTAAGAATCACAACCTATCTTCAATCTCTTGGCACAGAATTTTGGGATATTGTGGAAACAGGATACACATTTCCATCAGCAACTCCTTCAGATACGGCTGGTAAGAAGCAGTATGAAACAAATGCAAAGGTTGTCAATACTCTATTGGGGAGTCTATCTCAATCAGAATTCATCAAGGTTATGCAGCTCAAAACTGCAAAATAAATATTGGACAAGATCGTTCTGAGCTATGAAGGAGATGATCAGGTAAAATGAGCAAAACTACAACCTCTTAGAGTTCAATATGAAAGTCTTAGAATGCACAATGATGAAAGTGTGGCTAACTATTTCCTACGTATAGATGAGATTGTAAATTGTATGAAAAACTTGGGTGAAGAAATAAAAGAAGTTGCTTTGGTTGAAAAGGTTCTAAGATCTTTGTCTCCTAAGTTTGAATTAAAAGTTTTTGCCATAGAAGAAAAGCAGAATCTACAGAGTCTTACCATGTCCCAGCTGCACAAAATTCTAACTGCTTACGAAATTAGAAAAGGGGGACCATCAGACAGGAGAGAAGCCGCATTCAAAGCCTCAAGAAAAGGAGATTACAATGAGTCAGGATATATGTCTGAAGAAGAATCAAACTTTGTCAAGAACCTTCAAATGGGAATTGGAAGATTTAGAGGTAAGCTGCCTTTCAAATGCTTTGCTTGTGGAAGAGTCGGTCACTATGCTACAAAGTGTCCTCATAAAGATAAACTAGACAAAGGTAAGGAACTTGTCAGATGGAATAGAAAACAGAATATAAGTGAGAAGAGCTATTATACACATGAAGACAGTGATGGACTTTGAAATAGTGATGAAGATGAACAAGGTAATGATGATACACTTTTGATGGCTTTTGAAGATGATGACTTCTTGGATGTTATAAATGAAGAAGATCTTTATGAAGAAATTTCTAAACTCAATTTGTTTAGAAGAAAAGAACATGATTATAGACACTTTGATATTCCAACTTGCTGAAAGAGTAAACACAATGAAGAGTTAGAATGTGAAATTGTGGGACTTAGAAAAGAAATTGAGAAAACAAAAGCTCTTTATCTTAGATTTGCTAAAGGATCTGAAACTTTAGATGAGATTATCAAAGTGCAACGTTCTCCTCTAATCAAGACAGGTCTCAGATATTCTGAAGAAACTTCTCAAGCACAGAAGCCATCCACCTCCAAAAGTCATCTTGATGTAGTAAGGAGAAGTGAATAGGTTGACAATCGACAACAAAAGCATAATGCAGATTACCAGGTAAATCAGGGACCATTTGCTTCAAGAATGAACAAAGATTACCAAGTAAATCGGGGGCAATCTACTTCAAGGATGAATAGAAGCCTCAATCAACCACATGTAAATCATTCTCAATTTGGCTCAAGAATGGATGTCAATAGAAACTACAATCAATTGGTTGGTAGGTTTGATAATCGCAGGAATTTCTTCAATGGCCAATGTTTCTCTTGTCATAACTTTGGTCATAAAGCTACTCAATGTGTTGCCTACAAGACCATCATGACTAGAGAAGCTCAAAAACAAAGGAGTATGACTGGGATCATGAAAAGAACCTACAATAACTTTTCTACTCTAGAAAATGAAATAGAATGTTCTATTTGTAACAACTTCAGTCATGAAGATTTTGAATGCAGGAGTAGGTTTCGAAAAACAACTCAGAAGGAGCAAGTTTCATTGAGTCCCAAAACATGGAAAAAGAAAGAGCCGCAACCAGAAAGATGTGGTATAGCCTTATATGCGGAATGATAGGAAAATCAATGGTACATTGATAGTGGATGCTCGAAACATATGACAGGTGATAAAGAAAAACTTCAGTCATATATTGCCTTAGAAAAAGAAAAGAAGGTCTCATTTGGAAATGACACGCCTGCATTCATCAAAGGTAAAGGTTCTATTTGTTTGAACGAGAAGGTCAAATATGGAAATATTATGTATGTTGATGGCTTAAAGCATAATCTATTGAGTGTCAGTCAAATGTGCAATCAAGGAATTGAGGTAATATTTCGATCAAATGGATGTATTGTTCATGAGCTTGATACAAGAAAAACAGTGATCAAAGGCATAAGAACTCCAAATAATTTATACATATTCAAAGAAGGACAACATTAATGCTATCTAAGCAAGAATGATGAACATTGGATATGGCACAGAAGATTAGGGCATCTTAGCTTCTCTCAGATAAGGAAAGCATGCAAATATGAGGCAGTTCGTGATCTTCCAGACATTAGAATTCCAGACAATACAATATGAAAATCATGTCAGTTTGGTAAACAAACCAGAATTAATTTCCCTGAAAAGGAAGGATCAGCTAGCAGGCCACTTGAACTTGTCCATACTAATATATGTGGTCCAACTAATAAGAGGTCACCTCGAGGAGAAGAATACTTCATATTTTTCATTGACGACTTTTCAAGGATGTGCTGGATAGGACTCATGAAGTATAAAGATGAAGCTTTCGAAAAGTTCAAATCTTTCAAAGCCTTGGTTGAAAATGAATCAGATCGTAGAATCAAATGCCTCAGATCTGATCAAGGAAGGGAATTTACCTCGGATGAATTTTTCGATTTTTGTGAAGAACATGGAATAAGAAGGGAATTCTCTACTACAAGGACTCCTCAACAAGATGGAGTAGTGGAAAGGATGAACAGAATGGTTCAACAAATGGCTTGTTCTATGCTTGATGAATCAGGAACTCTCGCAACCTTCTAGGGTGAAGCTGCATTTGCTGCAGTTACTATTCTCAACAAGACAAACATCCGGGTAAACAACACTCAGACTCCTCATGAACTTTGGTATGGCAAGACTCCCATGGTAGGATATTTCAAAATTTTTGGAAGCAAATGCTACATCAAAAGGATTGATGAAAACCTGGGCAAATTTGAACCTAGAGCAGATGAAGGTATTCTCCTTGGTTACTTTCCCCACAGCAAAGCATATAAGTGTTACAATAAAAGACTTGGAAAAATTGTTGAGAGTATCGAAGTAGTGGTTAATGAAGAAGGAAACACTCCTAGGCAAGTAAAATCTGAAGAGTTCGAAGATGATGATGAGGACTTTCCTTCAACATCAAATCAGAATCATGATGAAGAAGAAACCCATGAGGCACCAGAAGAATAGATAAGGATAGAAGAAAAGGCCTCATCCAGGTACATTCAGAAGAATCATCTAGAAACTCAAATTTTGGGGCAGAAAGAGGCAGGTGTACAAACAAGAAGAACCATTTCATAAGCTTCAAGCTATCTAGCATTGCTCTCCTCCACCAAACCATAAAATGTAAAAGACACATGCAAAGATGAATGTTGGGTCAAGGCCATAGAGGAATAACTTGAACAGATTGAAAAGAATAACACTTGGGAGTTGGTTCCTAGACCAAAAGATAAGAATGTCATAGGGACAAAATGGATTTTAAAAAATAAGTTGAATGAAAATGGAGATGTGGTTAGAAACAAGGCAAGACTTGTTTGTAAAGGATATGCACAACAAGAAGGTATAGACTTTGAAGAAACTTTTGCACTAGTTGCTAGACTTGAGGCAATAAGAATGTTCCTTGCCCTCTCTAGCTTTTAGAAGTTCAAAGTATTTCAGATGGGCATGAAATCTGCCTTTCTGAATGGAGACTTGGATGAAGAAGTATACATTGAGCAATCAGATGGGTTTATCCTTGTAAATGATCCAAAACTTGTATGCAGACTCAAAAAGGCTCTCTATGGCCTTAAAAAGGCTCCAAGAGCTTGGTATTATTGGCTGGATAAGTACCTTCATCAACAAGATTTTTCAAAAGGATCAACAGATAGAAATCTATATATAAAAATTGACAATGATAAATTGCTAATACTTGTTGTGTATGTTGATGATATCATTTTTGGTAGCAATGAGGAAGACATGAGTCAAAACTTTGCCTTGGTAATGCAAAAAGAATTTGAAATGTCTCTGCTTGGTGAGCTCACATATTTTCTTGGTTTACAGGTCCAACAAAACAAAGATGGTATTTTTCTATCACAAACAAAGTATCTCAAGTAGATCTTGAAGAAATATGGGATGGAGGATTCGAAAACAGTATGTACCCTTATGGTAACAGGATGCAGCCTCAGCGCAAATGATGAATCAGCGGCTGTATAGCAACCAACCTATAGATCCATGGTTGGTAGTCTAATATATCTAACAGGTACCCAACCAGACATTATGCATGCAGTAGGGATAGTTGGAAGGTTTCAGGAAAATCCAAAGGAAACTCATCTTCAGGCAGTTAGGAGAATTTTCAAATATCTTCAAGGAACTCAAAACTATGGCTTATGGTATCCTAGAGGTACAGATCTCACACTTCATGTATATACAGATGTAGATTGGGCAGGAAGCGTGGATGACAGGAAAAGCACTAGTGGTGGTGCATTCTTCATGGGTCCTAGATTAGTATCTTGGTTCAGCAAGAAACAAAGTTCCATTGCATTATCTATAGCTGAAGCAGAATATGTAGCTGCTGCATCTTGCTGCACACAACTTCTTTGGATGGTGCAAACATTGCAAGATCTTCAAATCACTTGTACTCCACCTATTTCCATTTTTTGTGATAATATAAGTGCAATCAATATTTCAAAGAATCCTATCATGCATTCAAAAACTAAGCACATACCTATCAAGTAACATTTTCTCCGAGAACAAGTGCTTGAACAAAAGGTCAAATTGGAGTATGTTCCATCTAAGGAACAAGTTGCTGATATACTCACCAAACCACTACCCAGGGAGACATTTGAATACCTCAAGCAGAAGCTGGGGATAGTTGATGCATCGTCTTGCTGTTGAATATTGTCTGTTCTCAGAGATTAATGGTTGTAAGCGAGTTTCAGGTGGGTAATCCGCATACATGCGTTGGTTTCTGTGGGTACAGTCATGTATATGCTGGTTTGAAGAAAAGTAGTGGGGCCAAACTCAGGATAAAAAGAGTCTGTTATGGGTCTAACAGAAATCATCTGGCACAGGTTCAGGGGGAGCATATATTCTTCTAATAATGCATTGTTGGCATTATCTTAGAAGATCTTGGTTCGATTTCATAGTTGTTGGTCTCAGGAGGAGCAGTTACAGAGCGAAATCGTGGTTGTTGGTCTGAATGATGCTGCTAATGTTGGTTGTTGATAACTGTCTTAGTCTTGCTATAGATATTTCATCTCTATGTCATGTATTTCTTTTCTTATCAAGGTCATGTAACAACCTGTCTTGGTTTCCCCACTATGCCTGGGATGAATGATGTAATGTTCTTGTCTTTATCATGTGTAAATTCTTGGTGTATCCCTACTTGATTAGGTAGATGAGTCAATTCCCACTTGGTTGGGAGATGGATGTATGTATGAGTCTTTGGTGGTAGGAAGGTCACTTATAGTGTATAAAGTCATGTTTCTCTTGTAGAACATTTTCTTGCATATCTTTCCTACATTCAGGGGGAGCTTGGACAGCACAACGGAGCAGAAAATTCAGCATGTACTTAGGGGGAGCATAACCCTTTTCCCTTGATGTCAAAGGGGGAGAATGACTTTGAGTGACTTCGAGTTGCCATCAAGTCCAAAGGGGGAGATTGTTGGCATTATGACACAGTTTTGGCACTATGGCATAGGTGTTATCCTTGATGGAAACTCACTTAAAGGACAGATCACAACTCAAGGCTCTCAGAATGTAAGAAAATAAGGTATACGCAGGTTCCTCGTAGCAAAGTCACGTATACACGTGGGATCACTGATCAAAAGGTGCATATGTGTATGTACGCACTTTCATGTAGAGGAAAAGTGGGTACATGTGGGAAAATTTATGTTTGATCCATGGTATTTAGTCCAACATATTTGAACCTATGGTTTTGGTCCTTGGTATTGCATTCAAAGTGATTGAACCTAGGTATTGGGTCCTTAGTATTGACTCTCAATGGTTTTGGACCATGGTTTGAGTAAGGCCTAAGACTATAAAAAGGGAAGGGGATCATTTGGCAAGGGCATTGACTGAAGTGTTGAATATCTTAAGAGGAGCAAGATCTAGAATACTGGTGATTGATTTATGGTGCATTGTTGAATCTGAACCAAGGAGGAACCTGAGCGCTAAAGATGGATAAGTTCTATTGATGAATCAAGATCTTAAGGCTTGAATACTAGTATCATTATATGATGTTTGATCTGTTATATTTGATTCATGATTAGATCTATAACTTTGATAAATTGGGTATAATAATGTCTGAATACTTGAAAAGGAGAATTGTCTTTGATAGATCTGTACGCAGGTTCGGCGCGGCATAGCGATGTATACACACAGGTTCGGCAACTGAAGAAAGCGTATATGCCGGTTGGCATTGATACAAATGCGTATATACGCAATTCAGAATTGGTGTCTAGTTACTATCACTATTTTCTGGTTATAGCATTTTGAGAAGTGTTTGGTGGATTCTATATTGAGTTGTACAAAGGAGATTTATTGTTGCATATATACTTGATGTACGATTGATGTTATTCATGGATCTAGTCTGAAAATTTATGAAACGTGGTCCCTAGAAGAAAAGAGAAGGTTGTAACCTTCTGCAGGTATTAGCCTACGTACTGGTATAAGACTACACCATTACAGAATCATTGTAAAAAGAAGTTTCTAATTGAAAGAAGATAGAGAAAAATTGCAGCGGGTGGTTTTCACCCACATTGCGTTTCCACCTTACATCTTGTGTTCTTTTGTGTGACTGTCTACTCTATTTTTCTGGTTAGTGTTTATGTGGTTCTAACGCACAAATTAATGATCAACATCTGAAGAATAAATTAAAATTATAATTCTGCAAGTTATATGCAAGTTTCATTCACCAGAGTTGTGTATACACGCTGCTTTCACTAACTGAAGTTGCGTATACAAATTTTTGTGTGATTTTTTTTTTTTTTATAATACTGATTCACACCCCTCCCCTCTCAGTATTATTTTCAACAGAGTCAACCCATAGCTAGTACCTCCTCATCCAATTCATCCCTCAAGGGTGAACTTGGAAACATGCTGGAAGACTTCAAGAGTAAGATGCTACAGACTCTTGCCATGCGAATGGATACCTTACATATCAAAAGGAAACGAAAGGAAGCAAAGAGGGATTTGGCCATTTTTTGTCCTAAGTGCACCAGAAGGCATCCTAGGAATGAATGTCTGTTGAACTCTATAGAGGTTTGTTCAGTCTGTGAAGAAGATCATTCTACAGATAAGTGCCCTTCCTTGCCCAGACTTAAAGCTGTATACCAAGGGTCCGAAGGAGCCACTGAACCACTCTACTTCATGAACCAAAGGAGACCACATGGACTTAGACCATACCAGCAGGGAATGCAAGGGACTTTTCAGGCATACTACAACTCCAATCAAGCCACTTCCATACCTTCTTGGGGTCCCTCTACTCATCCTTCCTGGTCCACCCCTTCTCCTTGGTCGCATCCATCTCAATATCATGCCTAACTGGCCGTTCTTTCATTTCACTCCTATGCTCAGCCACCACCTTAGTGGAATGAATCTCATCAGGGATGGAGGTCCTAGTACAAATCTCCTCTCGCTCTTTTGCCTCCACCATTGCCTCCTTCTCCACCAAAGTAACCCCAAATGTCTACTCAACCAAACCCGAACCTGAGCAATAGACAGGCTCAAAAAGTATATAGTGGGGAACCATCATGTCCAACTTATGTTGTGGAGATTCAGGAGATTGACCTACGATTTGGGAAGGTTCTCCCAAATAGCCATCGTCCCCCCTCCAGAGGTTGAGGAAGATAAAGAGGAAAGTGAACCGAAATCAATTCCACCCTTTCCTGAGAGATTATCCAGAACAACACAACCCACCCTAAAAGAAACTGAACTTCTGGGAGAATTGAAATAATTATGTGTAAAGATACCACCTCTCCAAGTTATAAAGGATGTGCCTATATACAATAAGATGATCAAAGAGAAGTGCTTCAAGCATCCATGCAGGTGCAAGAGAGATGCCCCAAACATCAATGTCATAGGACAATTGTTTGACCTAATGTTGGGGTAGGTAATTCGACTGAAATATCTAGACCCTGGAAGCCCAGTAGTTGATGTCCACATCAATGATACCATGATCCCACATACCTTGATTGATCTTAGAGCTGCCATTAATGTGATGACAAAGGACACCATGCTCAAACTCAACCTCCAAGGCTCCTTGAGAAACACCACGACAGTATTACAGCTAACAGACCACTCTACCATGACCCCTAAGGGGATTGTGGAGGATGTGATGGTATCCATTGATTCTTGGGGGTACCCTGCCCATTTCCTAGTTCTCCAGCTAAAGGCGAAGCTCACCGGGTATCCTCTCATCCTGGGAAGACCCTGGTTGGCTACTGCAGATGCTTACATCAACTGTCAAGTTGGGAACATGACCATGAAGAAGGGCATATGTCCAAGAAGCTAGTCCTATACCCTCTTGCCCAACCCCTACTAGAACATGATCTACCTCTCTAGTTGGAGGAGGAGGATGAGGATGAAGTCTATTCTGCACCACTGTGTATAGTAGAAACTGTCATGGGGGGGAACTGCAAAATGAGGATGATATCATTGAAAATTTAATTTAGAATTCACCCCCAGTATCTTGCCATTAGAAGATCTAGTGAAAGAAATCCAAGACAATCCCTTAACTGATCTCTATGTGGCTGACCCAACCTCTCTCCGTGTTAAGAATATAGAGTTCAGTCCAGAAAGAACATTGAAAATCAACTCATCCCTATCCACTTCCCAGGAGAAGGAACTGTGTAGCTTATTGAGAAATCATTTAGATGCCTTCGCCTGGAGCTATAAGGAGATGAAGGGAGTGTACCCTTCAATTTGTACTCATCACATTTACATTAAAGAGGATTGCAAACCAGTCAAATAGCCTCAAAGGAGAATGAATCTATCCCTTAAAGACATTGTTAAGGAAGAATTGCAAAAGTTACTGGATGCAGGATTCATCTACCCCATCTCTGATAGTGAATGGGTCTCTCCTTTGGTGCTAGTGCCAAAGAAAAATGGTAAGTGGAAAATCTATATCAATTATCAGGAACTAAACAAGGCCACTAAAAAGGACCATTTTCCTTTTCCTTTCATAGTTCAAGAGTTAGATGGTCTGGCAAGGAAAAAGTTTTTCTCCTTCCTAGATGGGTTTAGCGGGTACAATCAGATCCAAATCAGCACAGAAGACCAAGATAAGACCACTTTCACTTGTCCTTGAGGTACCTTTTCATATCAAGTCCTTCCTTTTGGTTTTTGCAATGCTCCTGCCACTTTCCAGAGAGCAGTATTGAGTATATTTTTTGAACTAGTTCATGATGCAGTGGAAATATATATGGATTATTTTACTCCTTATGGTTCTAACTTCCAGGAAGCTTTATCTAACCTGGGAAAAGTTTTGGACAAGTGTATTGAAATGAACCTATCCCTCAGTCTGGAAAAATGTGAATTCTTGATGACTGAAGGGACCGTGCTAGGTCATGTAATATCTCAACAAGAATTGCAGGTGGACCCGAACAAAATTGCCATCATCCAAAGGGTTCCACCTCCTCAAAAGGTAAGAGATGTCCGAAGATTCCTAGGCTTAATGGGATATTAGAGAATATTCATTAAATATTTCAATAAGTTAGCCTCTCCATTGTTTGGTCTTTTGAGAAAAGATGTCGAGTTCATATGGACCCAAAACTGTCAAGAAGCCATAGATACCTTGAAAAGAAAACTGGTGACTGCCCCAGTTTTGAGAGGCCCAAACTGGGACGTACCTTTCCACATTCACATAGATGCCTTGAACAAAGAAATAGGAGCAGCCTTAGGGCAGGTTGATGAAAAGTTACCTTATGGCATATACTTTATAAGTAAAAAATTGTCAAAGGCAGAGTTAAACTACACAGTAACCAAGAAGGAACTACTAGTTGTAGTGCACTCCTTAAATAAATTCAGACATTACATCATAGGCTATCAAAAATTTGTACACATCAATCATGCTGAAATTAGGTATTTAATGAACAAACCATATGTAAATGCTCGCACTATTAAGTGGTTGCTTTTATTGCAGCAATTTGATTTAACCATTGTTGATAAGCCTAGTAAAGGGAATGTTGTTGTTGACTTTTTGTCTATATTAAATTTGCCTGCAGGTGAGGAAGGAATGGTGGATGATCAAATGCCCGATGAACACCTATTTTCTATCTCAGTACTCTCTCCGTGGTTTGCTAATATAGCAAATTACTTGGTTTCAGCACAATTCCTACCACACCTGTCCTCAAAAGAGAAGAGCGAGGTCATGAGAAAAAGTGCCCCTTTCACTGGGATTTGGGGAAATCTCTTCAAACTTGGCTTAGATCAGATTTTGAGAAGATGTGCCAGGGAGGAGGAAGTTTTTGACATTCTCCTGACCTATCATGATGAGCCTTGCGGAGGCCATTTTGCAGCAAAGAGGACTACCTTCAAAATTTTGCAAGCAGGTTACTATTGGCCCACTCTTCATCAAAATGTGAAGGGATATACTAGCCAATGTGATCGGTGCCAAAGGATGGGGAAACCTACTCCAAAGGATGAGATTCCCATGCTGCCTCAAGTGACTTTTGAGCCATTTGAGAAGTGGGGCATGGAATTTGTGGGCCCTATCAACCCTCCTTCAAAACAGAAACAATACATCATTGTGTGCACCGATTATCTGACAAAATGGGTAGAGGCAAAGGCAATCAAGGAAACAACAGAAGAAAAAGTAACCGAGTTTTTAAGAGATAACATATTCTATAAGTTCAAGTATCCAAGAGAACTGGTTATAGATCAACGTAGTCAGTTCACTTCCAATATGATTGAAGAACTTCTCACACATCATAAAATCAAGCACAGGAATTCCACCCCTTACCATCCACAAGCCAATGGACAAGTGGAAGTCACTAATAGAGCTTTCAAAGGAATTTTGACCAAGGTAGTGAGTAGCAGTAGAAAATATTAGGCAGACTGAATGGTTGAGGCCACCTAGGCCTACAACACCACATGGAAGACCACCATTGGGTTCATGCCCTACGAATTGGTCTATGGGAAGAAGACTTTGCTATCAATAGAATTTGAATAAAATACACTAAGGATGGCAGATCAGCTGGACCTAGACCTCAGCCATGCACAAATGGAAAGGCTACTCCAACTCAATGGATTGGATGAACAAAAATTGCAGGCCCTTCTCCACATAGAGGTAGTCCAGCTTCAAAGGAAAATATGGCATGAAAAAAATATCAAGGAGAAGCAATTCCAAGAAGGTGATTGGGCACTACTCTATGACTCAAAGTATAACGATTTCAAGGGAAATTTGAGGACAAGATGGTTGGGACCCTACATTGTAGAAAAATGCAATGACAATGGTTCAGTTCTAATGAGAACCTTAGATGAGGAAGCCATCCCCATGCTTTTCAATGGACATAGGTTGAAAATCTACAAGAAGCCCCTCTCTAAGTGAGAGTTCATTGAAAATATGAATAAGATAGTGCTGGTAGTGGAGCACGTCTCAGCCTCCACTCCATCCACTCATTGAGAGAAAAAAAAAGAAGTATATAATAATATATAATATATATAATATATAAATATATATATAATATAATAATGAGACTCAAGTGAAAACCTTTATGAGGCGCTTGAGTCCCATCATTGGGTTGAAGACTTCTTTTGAGGTAGCCCAATGATGAAAAAAACAAAAAATGAGAGAGAGAAGAAGATCCCTGGGTGGAAACCTCCCTTGGAGGTGCCGAGGGCAGGAAAGTAGGATGAAAACCTCCTAGAGGTGCCCTAGTTGTCTTTTCAAAACAAAAAAAAACAGAGAAAGAAAGGAAGAGAAAATTGGCTTTTAAAATTCATTGCAGGTTACAGGTGGACCACAGGAAGCAAGAGGAAATGCCACAAAGCCTACTACTCATCCTCTATCCTCTTCTCCATCATTTTTGACCTTTTTTTCCACCTCTCTATGTTTTTTTTCTGAAGATTGTGTATTCTATAGGAGGCTCCTGTAGAAATCACAGAGAGTCTAAAATAACCTTTAAAAAATAGTTTGAGGAGCTGGGGATTTTCCTGGAGGGTATATATGCCATCCTATAGCTATCCACCATCCTAACCCTCCATCCCACACCTGCACAACCTCCTTTCCATTGATTTCTTTCCTTCCTACAGCAAAAACATAAAAACCAGTTTTTAAAAAATAATGAAATAAAAAGAACAACACCTCCACAACTCACCTGCAGCTTACCAGATCCCTCATCATTGCCATCAGGATCTTCAGTAGCATCCTCACAGCTCCTAGCACAAGAATCAACGAAAAGTTTTAGAGCGAGAAGCAACTACAGGAGCTCCTGTAGGATTTCCTATAGCAGCTGATCCCCTTAAAATCAAGCTCCAATAGCAAAATAGGTGCAACCACAGGAATGCAGAGGATGTCCAAAGCGAGATTCAGCTAAAGTGCACCGGTACAAAACAAACAAGCCATATATCAAGAAGCAAAGAGCATATAGTAGAAGGGATACAAGCATGCAACACTGAAATTCGATCATGCAAGAGCAACAGAACCACACAGCATCATAGCACGAGCATTCGACCTACAAGTAAGTGTCTAACCCTGTCCTCTATTGCATCTGTATAATTCAAGAACTGCATGAACGAATGAAATGGTTGGGATTAAAATAGAAATGGGGCCAGTTAACTAGCCACCTTCATCCAGTTTGACTGCGCTCATTCAGAGATCCCATGCACATGTGCCTAGTCAACTCACAGAAAAATCCAAAAGACAGGTAGTGGTGGGTGTATAAACTCTGATGCAAATGATGGGAAATGATTGCAGGCAGAAGGCATGAAGACTCATGATGACATAGCAGTGGGGACCAATGGTCCGAATAATGGCAACATGCCCTTTTTTCCACCTCACATCATCTCCAGAAATATCTCTAATAAGCATAAGTACTCTCTCTCAAACTTATTCACCACCTTTGTTTCCATTTTATCATCGTCCCCGCTACTGCAGCAAGCTCCATACCACCTCCATAGCCTTGAAACCATCGCTCTCTATTGTTTTTAGAACTCCTCCTCTTATCAGGTTCTACAGGAGCAGTAACAGGTTCTACAGGAGAACCTCCAGCCATTTCTACAGAAGGGCCAGTAAGCCGTTTTACAGGAGAAAACACGGGATTTTCGCTCAAATTTGGGCCTGAAGAGGTAGGATTTGTACAAACCCACCTTGAATATTCATATATACAAGGATTGATGCAATTTTAGGGAAGAATTAAGCCTGAAAAAGAAGAGAAATTGCATTAAAAGAAGTCTGCCTGTTTCTTAAAGAAAAACACAATTTTTTTCTCTATTTCCTATTTTTGAAAAAAATTGTTGTCTCCTTCTCCACTTGAGGTATTCCAAAATATTATAAACATAATGACAGGGGGATTCATGAGGAAGGAACCCCTAAATTTAGTCAGGCTCCATGAACATCCTGAGGTAGTAGCCTTTTTTACCAAAGCCAATTGGATGCCATTCTTTGAAAAATTTCGAGGGTATGATAAAGAAGTAACTCAGGAGTTTTCCCTTTCCTTGGTACCCCAGTCAAAGACCCATGCCATTGTTACCTTCATAGGTATCACCATGGAAATCACCCCAGATTTTATCAGTAGGGTTACTAGTCTTCCACTTGGACTACCCTGGAGCAAAGATGAAAAGCCACTGGGTCAAGTTGCCAAGAAAACCTTCTTCCAACCAAATGAGCATCCTGTAGAGGACAAAAATGGCATCAAAAGAACAAGAATACCTTACGCGTGGGATGAGGTCAGTTGCCAAATTATCAAGTACATTTCCTGTGAATGGAGGTATAACATAGTTTATGGTTACCATTTCATACTTCTGCATGAGATGAGATATGGCATGGATATTTCCACACCCCAAAAACTCAGCATTCCTTATTTTCTCCTACAGTCCCTTATAGACTCCAGCATTAAATTGAAGGTAGGAGGTCCAAATCAATTCTGTCACCATGGACAAATTAAACTACTGGTGGAAGAGGCCCTCCACACCTTCACAATCCCAATAGCCTGGGAGATCTTCAGAAATATGATAGGAGAAGATGATATAAAAGCCCTCACATATGACCTCAGTCCTTTTGAAAGTGAGGGGGAAGAACAAAGAGGGGAAGATGAGGAGGAAACCAAAATAGGGAAGGAAGAACCTAAAACAGGGAAGGAATATACTAAAACAAAGGATAAAATGACCAAAGCAGAGAAGAAGTAACCTAGGACAGAAGAGAAAAAGACTAAAACAGAAAAGAAAAAGACTAAATTGGAGAAGAAAAAGACTGAAGTGGAGAAGGTAGAAACTAAACAAGATGAGAAGGAAACCAAAACAAAGTTGGAAGAAACAAAGCTAGCAAAAGGAGAAAAGACAAAAGAAGAGGAAAAAGGGGCAAAGAAGACATAAGTGTCTCCCGAGACACTAGAAAGGGAAGCAACAACTGTTCTTGCTGCGCTCGACACTTCAGTTAAACCCAAACAAAAGAGGAAAACGAAACCATCAATGTATTTCAGGGCTAGAAAAAGCACAATAATAAAAATAGGGAAGCCACAGCCATCCTCAAAAGAGTCTATCATAATTGAAGATTCCCTTGCTATCAAAAGGGAAGAATCTCCATCCAAAACCCCCATTACTTATGAAAGAGGAAGTCCTAGACCTTCCACTTGGAAGGAAAGAATAAAACTATAGGACTCAAAAACAGTCCTACAGGAGGCACAAACTGCTCTATAGGAGACCCTAACAAAGCTACAGGAGATTGAGAAACTTGAGAAAAGGGAAAAACAATAGACCAAGGGGAAGGATGAAATAGTAGAGTCACAAGAACCTGACCCCCAGCCTAGTTTAGGATCTTATTACAACCTTCTTGAAGGGGGGGAAATTATTCCATAAAAATTTGCAGTCCCACTTTTCTTTGAGCTGGAGAAAGAAAGAGTAAGGAGCCATAGATGGATGCAAATTGCCAAGTCCAAAGGGGTGGAATACATTGGCCACATGGAGAGCAAGCTAAGAGAAATGGGTCAGGAGTTGAGCACTGTAAGACATACAGAAGTAATCAAAAGATCTCACTTGGAAGCAGAAAATGAAATGTTAAGAAAACAGCTGCAAGAAAAGGACACACAATTGGCATGCATGGCCAGATGGTCGATGGAGGCACTACAGTGCAGAACACTAGGAAAATCATATGGAGTATACCTCAAAGACCAATGGCTACAGTTTCAGATCAAGACCTTGGCACAGAGAGGCACCATTCCTTTTCATGATTATAAACAGTTCATGGACCAATGTGACCACATTTCAACAGGAGACAAGGCAAAGATAATAGAGTTCTATTTGCATAACATGGCCCTAACTGGTATGAACCTATGGGACCCCAATGCTATGTTAGGGGACTTGTAGCTGATGGCCATGGCATCATGGATGAGTCATGAGGAGAAAAGAGTAATAGAAATCCAGAAGTTGATGGAAAAAGAACAAAATGAACCACTCATGATTAGAGCAGAGCCATCATACCCCATGGCTCTCATTAGCACCCACCAACTAGTTGAAAATAACCCTCAAGTGGCCCTTAAATATGTTAATGATAAAGCTCAGGCAATTGCACACTTTGAGGACATAGAGATATTACTTGGAGATGACTACATTCATGCCTGTATGAGAAGGTGGAATATACTGCCACACAGCTTGTAGATCAGGGAGTATCACTCCCCAACCAGGATGAAAAAAGAAATCAGGAGAGTGCCACTATACATGCACTCTATGCAAAGTTTGAGGGTCAATTGGATTGGCCTCAAATTGAGCCCCCCACTGCTGTTAGGATTGCTAGAGGGCACAAAAGAAGAAGAAGAAAGACAACAGCGAGAAGAGGTGGATAGAAAGGCAGGATTCCATGATAAAGAAGAGGATCTCACATCAGAATCATGGGATGACAAGGAGGCCATCAGGGCCATCAACGATGAAGAGATGGACTAGTTGCTCAGAGGATGAGCAACACATTCAGTAGGGGGTGATGATGAGCCCTAGAAATGGGTAATTACATGGGCTCATTTTTCCTCCTAACTTAGCTTAATCCACCATTTTCATTAGTTTATTGCATGTTTTTTATTATATTTATCCTAAAAGAGTGAGTTGGGTTAGTCATTATGCCATGAAGTCTAATGCGTGCTTTATGCAAATTTTTGGTCAATTTTGAGACAAAGTCAAAGGTTTAATGAGCATTTGGAAACCAATATTTGAGGGAAACAAGGAAGAGGATTTGTAGCAGTGTGTCCTCCTCATTGATGACTCCCTACTTCGAATCCTCCTTCAGAAAGCTTGTAGCACAAGCAGCCACATCAATGCATCAAAGAGGCATCCGAGCAAGTGAAGAGAAATTGTTGTCTATCTCAAGTCTTGCGAGCCAAGCCTCCTCAATTTTAGGAGAACTGTTGGAGGTTCCAGTTGTATAAATAGAGAGGCCTAGGGCCTCATTAGGTTGTTGGATGTTAATCAAATTTTTGCACTTTTGCTGCAGCTCTTGCTCAACTCATTTTGAGCTTACTTTTGTGAACAATTTTATGTAATGTGACTATTATTTTGATAATTGAGATGAAATATTTTCTGAGCCAGCACTAAGTTCTCTCAGAGGGCTGAAATTCTTAGGTTAGGGCCCAACCCAAGCTTCCAAACACCTCTTTTTTTGTATTTATATGTCTTGTTGCAGTTCATGAATTAGTTGTTGTTAGACAGGTTTCTTCCTTAGTAAAATAGGTTGCTTTTGGGTGATTTACATAGCTGTTTCCATTTCGGTTTGCTGAAGTAGGTTAAGTAGTGATAGGAAAAATATACAAAAATACCATCAACAGAGCCTTGACCTCCTTTCCTCCCTTTGGGATAATGAACTGAGGTCAAGATCTGCTTGCTGCCACAAAACACAGTTTTGCCTTCCTCCATGCAATTTCTAGCATTATAGTTTGATTTAGAGGTTAATGCTTTGGTTCAGATCCATTTTTCCATACTCATTTTTGTTTCTGCAATAAATCTCCATTCATGGTTTTCTTTCCATATAGCATTGTTCAACATTCTATTTTCCTATATCAAAATTTAGGTTAACATGAGATAGTTCTGTTTTTTTGGTGCAGATAGTTCCTTTTCTTGCTCAGTTTCAGTGTTTGATTTGCAACCCTCCTACAGTACAACTCTACTCATAATAAGTCAATAAATCAGCCATCACCATCTCTCTTTGCTACATGTTCCACTAGTCATTCACAGCCCCTCATAAATCTGCCCTAATTTTTTGCACTTTACTTATAAACTTTCCTCTCATCCCTTGAACAGGTCCAACCATCATTCTCTTCCCTAATCCTCCTTGATGTACCTCAGACACCTTAACACACCCCTCTCATCTTCAGTTACCCTTTCCCACCATTTTTCCACCTTTAAAACCTCCAAAATAGCGCTTGGAATCCTCTTGTAGATCCTTCTGTGGATCATCCTGTATATCCCTTGCAGCCTCTTGTAGAAATTCCTGTAGGTGACTTTTTGAAGTTTGATTGCAGGGAAAGCCTCCAGAAGGTTTCCAAAGGCCACAAACCCCACCCCCTTTTAAGGAACATCATCCTTGTTGTTATATAATAGAGAAAATAAATAATAACTAAGATTTGCACTATTTCACTTTTCATCAATGTCTTTTCTATTTCCTTGATTGTCTTGTTCATCCATGTCATCCATTGTCCTCGATATTTTCATAGGAACATATTCATCTCATTACTTCCCCAATGTATGCTTGATCCCTCTAAGTATGCAAATTACCTTTTTGAAACTAATTTGCTTTTATTTTTTCTTCCTTATAGTCACACACCTTCCAAGTTCAAGCATCCTCTTTTCTACTTCCCTAGTTCCTTGGCGATCCATCCCTTGGCAAGGCTTCCTCGCACAGGAAGAGTCCTTATAACCAAGACATCCCTTTGGCTTACTTTATTAACACAACATATTAGTCATGGAATCTCTCATGGTGATCAATGCATACCAAAGGTTCCAGTATCATTGAAATGACCCATTCTTGAGGTTTTTAAATCCATTATGTTTTTTTTGTGCACTTTGATATTATCGTGTTGATACTATTTAATTATAGTCAACCTAATATATTTAAGTTCGAAAATTTAGTGGTTCATCTACATCACAAACACAAGATTATTATGATATCAATAATAAAAACATAAAAAAGTATTAAATCATGACTTAAACATAAACTTATTTAAACTGATAGTTAATACTTATCTCTATGCAGTCTTCATCTAGCTTCACTGAGTGATTTATCAACCAAAGAAAGCACTCAATGACATATATGCTAGACTTTGAGCTTCTGTGGTAGTTTTTTGAAGTGGCATGATCCGGATTATCCACAATATTATGTTTCTTATGTCGACGTTTCGAACCCCAAAGGGGGTCCATCATTAGGACCAAAATTGATAGAATATGAATGATAGTTATTTTGAGAGAAGAATCTTCTGACCAGAGTATATATACAAAAACCTAGAAATTTTTTATATAGAAGCCGACTCTTACATATATGAATTTTTATTTTTATTTATTTTATTTTATTTTAAGTTTAATTACTTTGGTTATAAATATTCTAATTTCATTGTTTAATATTTGTTTGATTAAATGTTAAATAAATTAATTATTAATTGTTATAACTAATAAAGTAATGAGATAAGTTTTTTATAATATTTTTAGTCTATTTTATTCCATGATTATAGATTAATTTATTGTTTAATTAATTTTATTATTACTGTAACCTATTATTGAGAAGTAATATAATAATTCTAATTTAATTTAATTAATTAATATATTAATTAATTCATTAATGTAAAATTAATTTATTAATTAATATAAATAATTCATAAATATAGTTACTAAAATAAATAAATTAATTATTTTGATTAAATGTTAAATAAACTAATTATTAATCCCTTATAACTAATTAAAGTAATGAGATAAGTTTATATAATGTTTTAGTCTATTTAACTCCATAGCTCCATAGCTAGCTCCGTTTTCGAATCCAACTCACTAGGTAGTTTGACCACCAAGGGAAGAACTCAATTGCAAATATACTACTCCACAGAGTCTTCTTGTAAAAATATATCCTTGGGTCCAACTCATTGAGTACTTTCACCACTAATGGAAGTACTCAGTAGCGAATATGTTTCTCCATGCAGTATTTTTGTATAGGTCCCAATAAGCGCCCCCCAACCCCCCTCACTCACCTCCTAGTGAGTGTGGGAACTACCATCAAGGTAGTCTTCTATTTATAGGAATATTATTTACCACCACGCCTCCAATATCATCACACCTCCAATATCATCAAACCTCCATTATCATCACACCTCTATTATCATCACACCTCTATTATCATCACACCTCCATAGGGAAGGTTTTCTTGTTTTACAAGTATGTAAGTGGCTAGCTAGCACTTTAGTGGTGGTAATAGTTGAACTATATACACTAAGTGGTTTCTCAACCCCAATCTAGATCTTAGTGGCGTATGTGCGTCATGATTTGACCAAGGAATCTCATTAGCTATTAGCATATTCAATAATACATTTTTCTTCATTTCCTTGTCATAAATATAATATAAACATGAGCACATGGCATAATAATAATTAACAATAAGAGTTTATTCTTGGAGCCTTGCTTGATGAATCTGATAGGGGATATTAATGAATAACCACATCATTTTATCTCAAATATGTCATTCACGTAGTCATCAAATTTTTAAGAACATTAATTAATAATCCTTCCATAAGGATGGTTCTCAACAAATGACTTTTTAAATGGAATGGCATCATATACAGTCATTTCATCATTAAATATTCATGAAATATAGTGCGTTAATATGCTAGATAGTATTAAGGTTAGAAAAAATTCCTTTAGATGCTATTTTAATAGTTGTCATTATATCATTGTCTATTCTATTCATGTGGACCCAACTTGGTCAACCTAGGTATTCTATCCCCTTATTTTTCCTTCCACTATCATCCTTCTAATGTGTAAAGTGTTATCAAGGACTTGAACTTCCAATTGGTTTTCATTTAACTCTTCTCCATTATATCCTTTTCATTCCTTTCCCACACCCAATGAACCAACTAAGGCCAAACCACAGAGAGGCAAGAAGAAAGAACGGAAATTAATGAGAGGCCCCAACAACAATACACAAAAACAACACAAAGTAGCATGGCCATGCTCAAAGTCAATGAAAAAAAGAAAAAAGAAAATGGTAGTAAAAAATGATAATAAATACATGCACAAATTATTTCATCTAAACATCATTCATCAGTCAAAAAGAAACTCAATCCCTTGATTTCTAGTGTTCAATGTGTCCTATGGTACCCCTGGAGATAGTTCCTAGCTGCAAGAGAACTAGTGCCCATGACATCTACGAGATTGATAAATATTTTATACATACTTGTGAAGAGAGAGATTATGAGAGATGCAACAAACCGTCTAGTACAAAAACCAACCTCTTACAACCGGTGTGTCTAGACCGTTGATGTTTGCAACATTTTAAAATATTTAGAATGACAAGAATCAATTTAGAGAGAGTAGGTCTAAAACTTGAGCCTGCTAGAATTCAAGTTTCAAAATATGAGAATGGAATTAATGGAAGAAGGGGAAAATGGAATGGATTTCTGAAAAGGTGGCGCACCCATTAAGGTGCTCTTATTCCACTTACAGGGGCCATATTAAACCTATGGTTACATAGAAAAATATGTAAATGTGAATAAAACAATCCTACTGCTACATACACCCTTTCAGTAAAGAAAATACACTGTGAAAAATACATAGACAAAATAAAAATTTAACACACTGCAACTTATCTCAATTCCAAAATCAAACTGCTTTTTGTTGATGGAATTCAAAGGGATTTCTTCATTACATCCAAGTTTAATTCTCATACTATGGACCCTTTGGTTTTGGACTTTTATCTCTGCCATAAGATTTAACTATTCTTGATGAATTTTGAAACTGATTTTGAAACAATTATAAAATTGTTTACCTTTGAGAAAAACTATAAATTAAAAAAAAGTTGTTTCATATATATTATATATTATATATATATATATATATTATATATTATATATATAAATATATATATAATATATATATAATATATATATATATATATATATAGATAATATATATATATATATATATATTAAAATGAACCTTTCTAATTCTTAAATAAAGTCTTACCCCCTTTACAATGCAAAAAAAATATTACAACATATCTTATCGGGTTCTAAACCCAAAATAAACCCATTCATGAATTTATAATAAGCATAATAATGTTTGAACTATGGTGAATGATGGTGTGGGTCCCAGGTTTTTGTCATATGTTATATTAGAAAAATCCACACATGATTTTAGGAACCACATAGTTCTTTGTGACTAGGTTCTCTTATGGTTTTCAAAAATGCACTTGACCCCTCGGAGTGAATATGGATTGTTGGGATAGGATCCTCTGGATTTAAATTTTGT
The DNA here is from genome assembly GCA_000404065.3 of Pinus taeda. NCBI lineage: Eukaryota > Viridiplantae > Streptophyta > Pinopsida > Pinales > Pinaceae > Pinus > Pinus taeda. Next base: position 92,137 of record APFE031127606.1, on the reverse strand, counting down.
AAATGTTTTGTTAATATTGTAAAGTCTCTGCATTTTGAGGAGTGTAGCACACAGGTCGATAGAAGTCAAAGGGGCTTTAGGAAGGTCAAATCCCCTTAGTTTATTAGGAGTTAAGTTGTTTTGTGACCCTCTCATGGTTCGCAGACCATGTTATTGTAATAGAGAATGATATGAAAGGGAGTCATAGAGAATCATAAGAGATATCTATCAGTGAATGATCTAAGTGTCGATAAAAGTATGTTTTCTATACTTAGGCGAAAGGGGAAGGCTTCTGCAACTGTGTGCATGAAGACCTTGGTAAGTCCACAGCTGAGTGCGCAAGCCCCTGCAGCTATGTGTGTAGGGTTGAAAATATCTATAATTGAAGATCTAAGCATAATAAAAGCTGTTTTGGAGCATTATTTGCATATCTGTCTACTATTGTGTATCTTTGAATTTACTCTATTATTGATCTGTTTATGCAATTTATCATGAAAAGTACTCAATACTAATAGATGCGCAAAAGGAGTAGATATGTTTATTTACATGATGTTATGCATGTTTAGACCAATCACCAAAGGGTTTGAATCTGTTAACTGTTAGTTACTGTAATTTCTAGGTTTTAAGGGTTAGGGTTTTCCAAGGTCGGAATAAAGCCCTAAATCTAATAGAAACACATGACATAATCCTTTGGATGTAGAAAATTGGTTCTAACATCCCCTAATACTACCTCGAGTGAGACTGCAACCTTCACTACATGGGTTATTTCTGAAAGGGCTGGTAGTGTAGGGTTTGGTTGGTTAGCATAACTAACTTTGAACCTGGGTCCAAGCCTCCTCAAGCCAACAAATGGTTCTATTGTTAGGACTGGGATCCATTTGAGGAATGTGTGATGTGGCATAATTGGATACCGAGTAAGAAGGATATTGAAAAGTGGATAGATCAAAAGCTGCACCAGTTTGTAGCCCAAGAAAATAGGAATCCATGCCTATCGAAAGAAGAATGGTTTAATAGATACATGTACATAGAATAACACAAAATTTTCTTCTACTCTTTTCCAAGTAAATTACACGAAGGGTTGTCTAAATTGGTAGATGGTAAAGGTACTTGGAAGTTGGATAACCCTATTGTGTGGACTCCAGAGTTAGTAAGGTGCCTAGAAGGTTCAAAAAACAAGGTTGTGAGGGCTGGTGATTATTGTATCAATAGTATTTTGTGTACATTCATTATCAAGTTCGCGATTGACACGTTTGTCAGTTATAGCGAAGCTGAATGTCTTTTTTTCAAAGGGCCAAGTGGTAAGTATTTGAAGTCTCTGAGAACTTGGATTAAAATGCTATTGTGTGAGAAATGATTTATGCCATTGAATTGATGTTTAGATGAGACTCAACGGGAGCTACGTGAAGTGGGAAACCATTCAAAAAATATCTAAATTCAGGTGATGAGTACAGTCCTTTGTTGGGAGCGTCTGATAGTGACGAAGAAAGTAGTAGTCTAAAGATGCCTGAGGTGCACTGTAGACTGTAAATTAGGGTATTGCAGGCATATCACATCCATCCACTCCACCTCCACCATCACCCCCACCTCATACACCTATGCCTACACCTCCACCTCCACCTCCACTATTCAATATGGCGAATGCTATGAATATTCCTATATTCAAGGGTCTGGGGATCGAAGACCCTAAATAATTTTGGTTTGTAGTAGATGTTGTGTGGAATTCACAACAAATAATGGATAATGATCTAAATAAAATGTAGCTAGTCACAACATTGCAAGATAGAGTGTTGAGCTAGTATATTAAGTATAGTACGACTCATCTAGCTGTGATGTTGAAAGATACGAAAGATGTGTTGAATAATGAATTCAAGAAGCCTAAATCGCAAGCCCAGTTTGTAACGAAAGTCAAAGAAATCAAGCAGAGGGTAAATGGATCTGCATGGGATTTTGATCAAAGATTGAAACGTTTACTGTAACAAGCTAATATGAAGATCTCAGATGAGCAACATAACGATTGGTATATTGCCTCACTATTTCCTCGTTTAAGATTTCTATTTTTACAGCAAAAGCTTGGAATGCAGGCGAAAGCTCCAGATATTTCTATGAAGTTGTAGACATCGCCTATTCTAGATACAAATCTGGGAGTGAAACAGATTCAGTCGCAGTTGGTTAGCCTACATGTGGAGTTGCATGATCTTAAAAAGGGAAAATAGGTCCAAAGTGAGACCCGTGCAGAAGTATGGTGCTTAAAATGCAAAGGCCATGGTCATGACAAGGATTACTGCTGGTATATCAGAATTATCTCATTAGGGGAGGCCATGTCCCACTGAAGCCAGAAAATACCGTTGAGACAAGCACCAGTGTGGTGCCATGGTGCGTTATTTGCTAGATAACAAGAAAACATATGAAAAACAATTTCTAATTGTTACAGAAGTTTGTGCGGACTCCCAAGCAACTGTTCTACAATTTTTGTAAGTCTGTAGGCCATGATGAGCAAAATTGCTTAAGTTATGAATTAATGATGGACAAAACTCCACCATATCAAGTATAGGCTAAGACACATCCTCAACAAGATGAAGGCACACCTGCAACATATGGAGGTTTCCATGGATGAGGAAGAGGACGAGGAGGAGGAGCTTCAAGAGGTCATGGATAGATCATTTGTTAGAATTATGGGGAACCAGGCCACTTTGCACGAGATTGTAAGAACCTGACACACCTCTCTTGTCAATATTACTAATAGTTTGACCATGTTATAGAATATTGTCTCATGCTCATTGCAAATATGAAAGAGAAAAAGAACCAACAACCTACTCAGAATATCCAGATGATGAGATTGGAACTGCACGAAGACAAGCCCAATGTTAATATCATTTCAAGAAGTGGTATAACTACCAGGGAGGATAAGGGGAAACAACTAGAAGAAAGTATATGGTTGCGCAAGACCACTGACAAGGATGTTGGGTTTGATCTGCATAAGGTAAAGGAAAATTTTATGGAGGCAAAAAAAAGCCTTGTGAATTCAAGAGTGTCCTCATCAAAAAATCAGGGTGCACGAACGAAGAAGCCTAAAGAGGCCATTGTTGTGCAGGAAACAAATACTTCATTTTTGACATATTCATTATAGACCTATATGAAGCTCTTAAGGGACCAAAAAGTAGTAGAGGGACTCCAGGAATTGATAGACAACTGAATTGGCAGGGGTAAGCCACTGCCTTAGCAGTGTGCAGTGCACAAAGTAGATAAGCATAAGAAAATAGCTGGTCGAGAGATGAGATTGACTGCAAAGATCGAAGAATTCAAAATCGACCAAGTGATCCTAGATTTGGGATCTGATGTGAATGTCTTACCTAAACAAACCTGGGAAAGAATGGGAAAGTCAACACTACTGTGGTCCCCAATTCAGCTGCGAATGGTGAACTAGCAGAAGATTATTTTGATGGGGTAGTTACATGGAGTGACTATAGACATTGAAAGAGTACACACTATAAATGATTTTGAAATAATCAAAATAATGGATGAAAGTAATCCCTACCCAGCGCTGCTTGGAATTAATTGGGCATTTGATATGAATGCGTTCATCAACTTGAAGAAGCACAACATGACATTTGAGAAGAAGGAACTGAGAGTGATTGTTCCTTTGGATCTAGCTGAGGGTGCATGGTATACTAAACCAATTCGAGATTATTATGAGGAGGATGATATTGAAAAAATCTATAAGCTTGCTGCACAGGATGAGGATTGGATCAACCCTATGGCGAATGGGTGAAATACTTGGGAGAAGGACAACTCCTACAACTCAGATTCTAATGAGGAGCTCGAACATCGGCATAACCGATTGCATGAAGTATAAACATTGCGATGAAATAGGTTTACTAAGTCACTCTGGTGTATATCCACTGAGGTATACAAATTACCCTATTATGATGACTTAGACGATGTAAATTTATTTCTGGATAAATTTAAAAGGGATATATTGGAGGAGAATCGGTTCTAGGCTTTAGACATCACGTTAAGAGCTACACCTGCCAAATGGTGGGGTACACATAAGAACAACTTTGCAAACTGGAAGGAATATCGTAGGATGATGAAGCTATGTTTTGGGTATGGAAATACTGCATGAATGAAAAATATATGGGGATGGATGATCGGTGCGAGAATTTGGCTCATTAGACAAGAACATGGGGAGAGCAACCACAGTCTGAATGGGTTCACATATTCTACCACAATTTGGATACTATCCTGATGAACTGGTATCTAGAAACAGAGCTATGACATGGAACCGCAGAGTGGGATGTTTTGAGGGAAAGTTTTTGTTAATTTTCAGTTTTGAGGATGGGTTTGAAAGTATTGATGAAGCATAACAGGAAATTAGGGCTGCAATATTTAGGATGCTGGAAGAAACTGTCACATGGGTACAACTAGACTGGAGTATGCAGTTACGCCATACTCTGGAATGTTACAATATGACCATTGAAGAAGGCAAGGAAGATCCCAGAAATATCAGTATCCCTGAGTCAGAGGGAAAACGTGAAGTCATGGGACCTAAATCAGAAGTTACTGACATCTCAAAACCATTGAAAACTAAGCAAGTAAACGTTTGGTCAGACGCACAACTGAATTTCACAAATATAGGCAACTATTGGGACGAGGACACAATTGACAAAGTCGCAAAGTTATTACGAGAATATCCGGATTTGTTTGCAACTAAGTTCACTTATTTGAAGGGGATAGTAGGTGATATGGGTATTATGAAGATCAATCTAAATCCATATGTGAAGCCAATCAAGTAGCGCCCACACCAGCTGAATCCTAAGTACAAGGAAAAAGTGCACGGAAAACTAGATAAGATGCTCGCAACAGGGATTATTGAGCTTGTAGAAAAATCATACTCGGTTATTCCTATGGTGGTTCAGGAGAAGAAGACAAAGGGTGAAATTTGAATCTGCTTAGATCTAAGAAAGTTGAACAATGGTTGTGTACATGATTCATTCCCTATGTCGTTCACAGATGAGGTATTGGAGAATGTTGGCGGTCATGAAGCCTACTCGTTTATAGATGGATTCTCATGGCATCATCAGATTAAGATTGCACCAAAAGATCAAGGTAATATTACCTTCACCACATAATTGTGTTGTTTTCAGTATATAGTTAAGCCTTTTGGACTTAAGAATGCCCCTACGATCTATTCTAGGGTAGTAGTCACAAATTTTACATAATTTATTCATAAGTTTTTGGAGGTTTACTTCGATGATTGGATGGTGTTTGGGTTAGTGAAAAGGAACGTTGCAAGTATTCTCCTAATGCTGGATACTCGTCAGAAGTATTAGATATCCCTTAACTTGAAGAAGTGCATATTCTGTGTCCCTTATGGGATACTCTTGGGTGACATAGTTTGCAAGAAGCGGTTGATGGTGGACTCTACCAAAATTGAAGTAATTATAAATTTGGAGCCTCGGAGGAATGTAAAATAGTTGCATACAACATTGGGCCACACAGGATACTATAGGAAATTCATCAAGGCATATGCACAGATCATTGCACCCATGGAAAAATTATTGAAGAAGCATGCGACATTTTTTTGGGATGATGATTGCCAGAAAATATTGGATGTATTGAAGGAAAAGATGGTGGAAAAACCTATTCTGGTGTCCCCTGATTGGAAGAAAGAGTTCCATGTACATGTAGATGCATCCTGCATAGTGCTAGGAGCAGTTTTAACCCAATGAGGTGCAAGTGATATCGACCATATGATTGCCTTCATGAATAGAAAGTTGTCTAAGGCAGAGAATAATTATTCGATCATGGAGTGTGAAGGATTGGCAATGGTGTATGCACTCCAGAAGTTCAGGGATTATTTATTGGGTGCATACTTCAAAATTTACACAGATCATTATGCTTTGAAATACCTGGTCAACAAGCCTGTTTCGGGGGCAGGAATATGTAGGTGGTTACTGTTGTTTTCGGAATACGACTTTGAGGTCATTGTGAAGCCAGAAATATTAAATGTTGGACCAGATCACCTTTCACTAATTGAGAATGGCAAAGAACCCACAATTATTGATGAGGGATTGCCTAATGTGTAACTATTTGTTGTGCATGGAGCAGATGAACAATTAGCAGATATCATCCAATTTTCTCCTACGAGTACAACTCTTGAAGGGTATACGACGCAACAAAAGAAAGAATTGGTAGTTAGGACTGCGAATTTTTCTGTCATTGCAGGGAAATTATATAAAATTGGGATCAGATGAACTTATGCATAGATATGTACCAGATTATGAAAGACTAGTATCCTCACTAAAGCACATGGAGGAGTTGATGGAGGGAATTACGCTGGCAGAGCAACTGCGTAGAAGATCCTATGAGCAGGGTTATGGTGGCCAAATGTGCACAATGATTCCAAAGAATATTGTAGGGAATGTGATGTCTGTCAGAGGACAGGGAGGCCGTCACGAAGGGATGAATTTCCTCTAAAACAACAAGTATCATTAGGCATTTGACAAGTGGGAAATAGATTTCATGGGACTGATTCAACCACCAGGAAAGAAGATAGGAGCACGATACATCATCACAACCATTGAATACTTGACCAGATGGGTTGAGGATCAGACCATGAAGGATTGCAATGTGACTATGGCTATGAAGTTCATATTTGAATATATTTTGTCTCAATTTGGCTGTCCTAATATTTTGATGAGTGACAGGGGTTCACATTTCCTAAATGAAACTATTGCTACTCTACTGGAATAATTCCAGATGTATCATCAAAAAAGTATCTTGTATCATCCTCAAGCGAATGGTACAGTGGAAGCCTTTAATAAAATCTTGGAATGTGCTTTGACGAAGATTTGCAATGAAAATAGGAACAATTGGGATGTGCGCATACCAATTGTTCTTTTGGGCATATAGAAATACCTGTAAGAAGTTGATTGGATAGACACCATTTAGGCTAGTTTATGGACAAGAGGTAGTAATTATGATGGAGTATATTGTGCCTAGCTTGCAAATTGTCACAGTCATAGAGATGGCAGATTGATATACTATGGAAGAATGCCTCGTGCAAATAGCTGAGTTAGAAGAAGATTGCTTTCTGGTAGGTTCTCATCAGTAGGTGTAGAAGGCTCGTGAAAGGCGTTCCATGATCTCCACATTAAGTAGCGCACCTTTAAAAGTGGATATTTAGTATTGTTGTATGAGAGTAAGTTCCTGAAGTTTCCAAGAAAGTTTCAGATACATTGGTTGGGGCCATACATCGTCAAGGAGATTACAGATAAAGGTGCAGTTCACCTCGCGAAGCTAAGTGGTGACCTATTTCCAGGGAAACTCAATGACAACCAATTGAAGTTGTACAGGGGTGATCCCACACCTACGTAATGACTATATGAAAGCATGACAATATTAGTACTCTAGGTAGTTGCAAGGAAGTACGGGACTATAAACTACGTTGCCAGAAGGATAGTTTGGCAAAGAAAAGGGCTTGCATGACGATTGGAAGAAAGGCACAAAGGAGAGTCACAACGAAGGAGATGTGCTAGCATGGTGGGTCCCACACAACCTGGCCAAAAAGTGACCGTTGGAAGAATTGTAGATGATTGAATGACGATATTTACGTTAAAGAGAGTGGGGGGAAGCATTTAAGGTGCATATCTTTGGAAATCTTATGCCGAAAGCACATTAATGATTGAGATATGGAGGGAATGGATCGATTTGAATTCAAAATGTGTTATAAATATAGCATCCCACTCCACATTAAACACTTTTCTTCCTGAGAAATTTCCTTGAGATTTAGCGCTTTAGTTTGCGCTAAGATAATTGTTGCATGTCTTGAAGGGATTGGAAATAAATTCAAGAGAAGTATTCACAGAAAGGATTTGAGTGGGAGGCGAATTTACTTGAGTGGCAGCGTGAAAGATTCTGGGAGAGAATGATTGCAAACCGACCTGACCCAACCCACACCTTCCACAATGCCTAGGTCATTGAGGCCTAAACCCAACACCTCCGCAGTAGGAGAAAAAAAATAAAAGGAAGCTCCAACAAGTGTTGGTACATCAGTCGCCACGAAAGATTCTAATGAAGGTCTGAAAGAAGGGTAAGATGGATAAGAACAAGCAACCAAAGGAGCCCCTGCACTTAGATATTTTTTTGGGCTACAGATTCTAGCAGAAGCGGCCTCCATAGAGAAGTTGCAGAAGTTACCTATCACAGTAAAGGAATCAAAGGAGGAAATTGGTAAGGTCTACTTCGAGCTGTAGCTGCAGATATTCGAGCTTCAACTTAAGATGAAACTAACCACTCCTTTGGAAGTTAGAGAGTAGCACGAGGATGCTATTAAAGAATACATGACTACACTCGAGGCTGTTAGCCAATTGCTTGAACAAACCATGGATATGTGGATTTCGTTGTAGGAGGATCCACACTTGCATAAGATTGAAGTAGATATCCGAGAAAAACAAGTGCAGTTTGATGAGATCAGGGATATAGCATGGACCTTATCCCCAGTGCAAAGGTTCACCAGACTGCAGGAAGGAAAGTTCATCCAGACCCAGATCGATGAGCTGCTTTGGAAGGTATCCATCATTTCCTCAAGGACACAACCCTGGGCTAATGAGGCAAGCCAGTTGACATAGATGATGCAAAGCAAGTTGAAGGCTATGCAGGAAACACAAATAACCATGGGCCTTGCAATTGAGGGTCCAACTACTGCGTAGGGAACAATAGATCTTCAAGCATTGAAGACAGAATTCAGCGATCTACAGGTGAAGATCGAGGCAACACTAGTAGAGTGACTCGGGACGAGTCACGACTTTGTGTTGGCAGCCTATTGGGGCAAGGTCTCCTGGGGTTAAATTTTGTAAAACCTTTTCTTAATATTGTAAAGTATTCACATTTTTAGGAGTAGAGCACACAGGTGGATAGGAGTCAAAGGGACTTTATGTAGGTCAAAGCACCTTGTTTTTAGGAGCTAAGTTGTTTTGTGACCCGCCCATGGTTCACGAACCATGGTATTGTAATAGAGAATGATATAAAATGGATTCATAGAGAGTCATAAGAGATATCTATTAGTGAATGATCTAAGTGAGTGATAAAAGTCTATTTTTGTACTTTGGCGAAGCAGAAGGCTCCTGTAGTTGTGTTTTCAGAGACCTTGGTAAGTCTACAGATGAGTGTGTGGGCCTCTGAAGATATGTGTGCAAGGTTGAAAGAGTCTTTAATTGAAGATCTAAGCACAATAAAGTTTGTTTTGGAGCATTATTTGCATATTAGTGTACTATTGCATATCTATAAATTTATCATAAAAAGTACTTAATAGTTGCGAAAAAGGAGTATATGTGTTTATTTACATGATGTTATGCATGTTTAGAACAATCCGTAAAGGGTTTGAATACGTTAACTATTAGTTACTGTAATTTTTGGGTTTTAAGGGTCAGGGTTCGCGAAGGTCGAAATAAAGCCCTAAATTTAACAGAAACACATCACATAGTCCTTTGGATGCAGAAACCTAGTTCTAGCATCCCCCAATACTACCTTGGGTTAGAATGTAGCCTGCCTTATGCAGGTTTTTGCCAAAAGGGATGATAGTGTAGGATTTTTTTGGTTAGCATAGATAACTCTAAACTTAGGTCCAAGCCCCCTCAAGCCAACATGGATTTTTTATTTGGTGATCAATGGATTGGTAATTCCGCCTTTTCCAAGTGTCTCCCTTATTATATCTCTCATGCATTTCCCCCTGTCAAAAAACCATTAGATTTGGAAATGAATGCTTTAGGTCATCAATTTGTTTTGGCACTTGTTTATATATTCAACCATGCATATGGATTTCTTTCTATGAAGACAACTCACAGAAATTGGTGATACTTTAACTCTTTGTCATGCAACATTGAGAAATATAGCATACAACAAAACTCTAGTTGTCTAATAACACATATCATTTAATTAAGTTGATGTATTAACACTTTGACCTTAATCACTAATACAACTTGCATGGACTTTTGTTTTATGGCTATTGGATATATCCCATAATAGTGAAATAAAAGTGATTTGATTATTTATGTATCTCAAACCTCATGGATTATGTCGATGCATTGAGTTGTTGTATCGATCCTTCATGGGCTCCTCCCTTGGTTTGGAACCTTGTGTGTCAAGATTTGTTGTGATTGTAATTGTTGGACATCATTGGCATATGCGACACATAATCAAGACTTGAAGATTGGGCCTCAAGCCCTATAATTTTTATAAAACTAAAATTTCTCTATATCAAGGGCCGAGAGCATAAAAATATTATAAAAACTCATCTATATAAGGGGATGACAGCGTAAAAGGCTTATAAAAACTCAGTGTCTACACAAAATTCAATTTATATATATTTTTAATAAAAAAAATTAAAATAATTTGTCACATGATATCATATGCCCCAATGAAAATGTTATCCTCCCTTACAGGATTGTGTTGGGTGTGGAGCCTAATTATCTTCTTTATTCAAAGGTGTCACTGCATTGGACCATAGTTCCTAATGAGGAGGCAATATTTTATGTGTACCATTGCTCTGTAAGATATAATTTTCTAACAGATTGAGATACAACATCGGCTCCAACTAGGGATAGTGTTTTGCCAAAAAATTACTCAGAACTATAGACCAGTAGCCTGGTTGGGCATGGAGTCAAATTTTTAAAACCCTTGAAATATAAAATCTCTCTGAAACCTGTCTCAATATGTCAAACTGAAAGCTATGAAAAATGAAACTGAAATGCTCACTAGTTGAGCTTATTTATGTACAAGATTCCTACTTAGAAACAATGTTGAATTCAATCAAGTGAAAAATGTTTCCCACCAACACCATGATAACTTAAGTGTGTTGGATCTTATATCCACTCCTCGAACTTCGAAAACAAAAGTAGGTATGGGAAAATAAAACTAATCGGAAGAAGATAATACATGCTCAAAAGAATAGATTGGCTGCGAAAGTAATCTTATTCTTGTGCTTCTCAAAGAATTGATGTAGTCTGTTATACGGTCATAGAATTCATGAGGAAGAATTACCTTGGTGAACAGCTTCAATTTCTTTGATAATTTCCTAACATATTTCTTTTTCCACAAGGAAACCACAGTCACTTCTTACTTCTTCAACTTTGGGTGCTCTTTGAAAATAATGATGTTTATCTGAAACAAGATGTATATGATCAGATTCTTGAAAATTCCTTAACCTTATTTTAGGAGCAACATTTCCTTCTTTATAACAAAAAAATTCTTTAACAACTTCTTCATGACATTTTTCTGTAAGCCATTTTTCTTAAGGAATAACACTAGGCTCCTCCTCTGAAGGATATGAGTCATAGACTATAGTCTCCTCATCAACTTTATTATCATGTTCCTCTTCTTGTGTAGTTGTCCATGAATCTTCATCTGATTCATACAAACCATAGATAGGATCACCTTCAAAATATACAAAGTAGGACCACTAAGGGTGAATTTGCAGCTCAAATATTTTTTCATTTTGTTGAATGTTGCATAGCGATTTTTGGTGTAGGTCTGAAATTTCATCATGTTCAGTGCTATCTTGATTTTCTCTAAACAGGCTCATCAAATATTCCTCATTTGCGTTTGTTAAAGAACAACCTCCTTCTAATTATCCAGCGCCTTCAAAAAAAGATTGTTTCTAGCATTCAAAAAGTCCATCACAAATAACTTAACTATGATCTCCTATATTATCAAGAATTAAAACTTCTTGGATTTCATTTTTGTCAATTTCTTCATGTTGACGGTGTTGGAACTGCCAACATTCAGGGGATCACCCCGGTATGAAGTCCCAACTAGACCTCACACTGTTTGGTGTGGGATTCCCATCCGGTATGATGGCCTGGTTTCCATTATATTAAGGATTTGCCTCAACTCTTGCTTGTCAGTAGAAGAGAGTGGTTCTCTTTATCGTCGAGAAGTGAGGTTCGCGTGCCTAGTGAGTGTAAGTGTACTTGTGTCAATGGTTCTTTCACTGTGAGGAGAAGACAGTGAAGGTGAGTTCTAGGTTGAAAGGAAGTAGTCCCAAATCAACTAGGAATGCACAACACAAAAGGACATGCATAGCTTCCAACGGAGCGATCCACTTGGATGCGGTTGTCACAACATACAAGGTAAGATAACACGTACAACACTCATAGATTATTTTGAGACAAGTGTGATAGTTGTTGCAGCAAGGTTTCATGTGAAAGGTCAGTCTGATGTCTGCTAGAGAAGTCAACATGGACAGGACAATATTAACAACATAAACAACACATTTCCATTAATAGATGATGCATTACAACAAATGAATCATTTCCGATATAGAACACATGGTTAAAGCACCATGCATTACAAGTGTTAAAGATCAGTCTTACAACAAATACAATATATGTATGAAAACATGTTGGCTTGTTAACAGGCTTCTAAATTAAGTGAAAGTTTCAAGACACATCATTACACCATACATCACTAACCTTGTTAGTGATGTGGGAGGAGCTAAGGTGAAAAGTCCCCTCATGTAAAAATGAGGGGGGTATTTATAGCCAAGGATGAAACTAACCCTTGTGGCTGTTTGACTACTTTCATGATCATTCGACTTCCATGTCTTTCCGACTTACATGACTTTATGTTCAACAAGTGGGTCTCTTCGACTTCCATGTTACATCACATTGATTGACAACAAGACCATAGTGGAGATGTGGGTAGCATGACTCATGAATTGACTCGACATGACTTGACATGACAATATTGGTACATTCGTGTTGTTGTTGGAGTGCATTTCAAGCTAGAGTATTGCTAAGTCATGGATGTCTTCATGGTGTACCCTAGCTTCACCTCCGCATGGCAAAGTGAGTGGAGCCTTCAATGGTCCTTCATTCACTTGATGAAGCTTTACCATGTTGTTCCTTGCTTTCATGCTGGAAGGCTTATCAAGCTCACTTGTTCGCGAATGTGCATGTTCATCACATTCGTCCACCTTGCATGCTTTGCTCGTTCCTCTGTTGGTGAACTTGTCCATCTACATGTGATCCCTTCATTCATCCCGTTCATAGTCTTGACATTTTTGTTGGTGTACCTATACCTACAGTCACTCATGACGTGAGTCAAGACGGCATCAAATCCAAAACCTCCTAGTCTACCATAACACATGATCATTTGAATGCAAGTGATTGGGAGAGGTAGTGGTCTATGATGCGAGATGATGGCTCTGGGCAACTGCTAATGAAAACTGAGCAAGAGTCCCTGAGAAATGGAGATAGGCGATTTGAGTCAACAGTGAATGACTGCAAGGTCTAGCTTGGTTGGGAGGTAAAATTGCGCAAATTTTGGGAGGAACTGTCTTAGGTTGTTGGAAGGCAAGGCAACATGCTCTATACATTTTCCAAAACGAACAATCAGCGGGAGCCAAACAACCAAATTTGTGCAATTTTCCATAGGAACGGGTCAGGCTGCATGCGGGGTTAGCAGGCAGGGACTAGGCAATTTTCCTAGGGAACTGCCAGGGAGACTAGCAACCAAATCTGTGCAATTCCCAGAGGGATCTGCTAGTTGGATGCTAGGGTTACTAGTAGCTAGATCTGCGCAATTCCCAGAGGGAACTGCCAGTTGGCTGCTGGGGTCACTAGTAGCCAGATCTGTGCAATTCCCATAGGTAACTACCAATTGGATATTGGGGTCACTGGCAACTAGATATATGCGATTCCTAGAGGGAAATTCCATTTGGATGCTAGGGTCACTAGCAGCCATATTTGCGTAATTCTCAGAGGGAACTACCAGTTGGCTGATGGGGTCACTAGCAACCAGATCTACATAATTCTCATAGGGAACTTCCAGTTGGCTACAGGTTTCACTGGAAGCCATATCTACGTAATTCCTAGAGGGAACTGAAAATTGGCTGTTGGGGTCACTAGCAACCAGACTTACACAATTCCTAGAGGTAACTGCCTTTTGGATACAGGGGTCACTGGAAACTAGACTTGCACAATTCCCAGAGGGATCTACCAGTTGGTTCCTCAGTCATTAGCAGCAGAAACTGTGCAATTCCTGGAGGGAACAGGTAGTCTCCTGCTAGGAGCTACTAGTTGGGAATGTTGCATTAAGGCCAGAAGGTTAGCTTACTGATCATCTCTGCGCAATTTTTGAGCGAAGCAGAATGATGGGCAGTGGGAGAACTACTCATGAGTACTCCATAATTTTTGAGATGAACAACTATTCAATTGTCAAGGTGGCTAGCATGAGTGCTGAAAAAAATGCTTGCGGGCAACACAACTTGAAAGAACTATCTTAGTGCTTCTATGCTGTTATGGTTGACAATCGATCAAGTCAAAAGCAAGGTGATGGTCTAACTGTTAGTGAAGAGTCTGGTTGTCAAAACTTCAGAAAAAATGACTAAGTGTGTTAACAGTCGAAATATTCATAGGTGATCATAAGGACACACACTCGCACGACTTGACGATGAAATGACCAAACCATCCAGATACATATGTTAAACATGACTAACCAACAGTGCAAGTGACAAGTGTGACACTCATGATTGATCATTCATGATCGAGATGATGCTTGTGCGACAATGAATGTGACTCTGTGTGTGAGTGTGACAGATGCTTTCATGGCGAACACATCAAACACATATGAAGCAAAGGCTTTGAGCATAACCAAAAAATGGTTGCAAGCATGACTTAGACATCAACATGTAGAGAATTGAGCGCAATAAACAAGTAAGGTGAATTTAAAGGCTCAGATGAGCTCATGGAGTGAACCCAAGTGTGTGCAATCATCAAGTGAAACTCTACAATGGAGGCTCCGAAATTGGTGCAAGCCAAAATTTTGGAGGGTTCTTATAGTCGTTACAACACTTGGCGATACACTCGTAGAACTCCAGCGTCTCTATTTTGGTTCATTTCTAGCACAAGGCCTTGGTCCTTCAGGAAGTATTGAATTGTTGTGTAGGTTACTTCAGTCTCCCCACTTACCCCATGAAAATACATGGTTCACCCTTTGCCAAATCAGTCAAAAAAAATCAAAAGTTCAACTTAGATCTCAGTGTTTCAAATCCGGGAAGGGTAGTTTAGTTTGCGAGTTGAAGATTTTTAGAGTATAAATTTTAATCTCTAGTGTTTCTCCGCTACCAGTAGGCCTAAACAATACCCCAAGAGAGTCACACAGGAACACACACATTGCTCCATTGCCAACGAGCTTGGTCAGTACCCCGGTGGAGTTGCATGCTTCAGCTCATTGTGCATGAAGCCTTTCTCTTCTTTGGCCTTTGTTTTTTTAAAGAGAACTGTGCATGTGCACTTATTTATTTTTGGGGCAAAAGAGGGATCTCGAATTATTATTATAGCTCCAAATCTCACTCTTGATGTTTGTGATGCTGCACTCATGGCCTAGGGAAACCCCTCCTTCCAGACCTAGTCCAAATACTTTAAAAACAGTGTTTTACTCCATATACGCGACATTGCCCTGAGCTAAACGTGTGTGTATGTGGGTCTGTGTATACCCAACCCACGTATATGTCTTAAAACACTTTAAAAAGTTAAATATCCTTAATTTCGGGCAGAGATCATGGGTTTTACTTGTTGATTACCTATTAGTGCTCATGACCCAACTGTTCCCAATGAATTCCCAGCTAAAAAACTACTTTGGGAGAAGTATAAAAAGGCTTCAATGGAAATGCCTAAGGGAGGAGAGAATAGAGAAAAAAATCACTCTGCTGAGATTATCCCTGATCAAGTCTGAAGATCCTTGTGCTTCCAGCACTTCCCCCCATTATAGGAAACTCTTGTTTCCTTGAGCTTTGATGTTATTTCACTAGTTGAGATACTTTGGTATGAGTCACGGAAGGAGTTTATTGAAGGCTTGAGATTGGATGGACCCGGAGGATGGTTCCACTTGGACCCATCGAGAGGAAGACTCAGGTGAAATCATTCCTTATTGTATTTTAGTTATTTGCAATAAAGAAACACTTGTCCCTTTCTTGAAATTAATCTTCTTCATGCTTATGATGTTAATGTTACGATTTGCATATGAATAGTTGTTTCAATTGTATAACTAACTACCTTTCAATATGCTATGAAGTTGATTTCTTTATGATGCTTGGTCCATATACTGCTATGCTTCTTTGAATTGTTTTTTTTGTAGGTTAAAGGATCAAGAGGAACTCGAAGAGGGTTTGGACCCTGGTTGGATCTACCCAAACAAAGGACCCCCAAGTGCACCTCTCTTCGCATAGTTTTCTTATATTTTTATCAGGGCTATGTGGAATGCTTGTTTTTCATTATAAATAACCCCCGCTCTGCTAGGGTATTGACCCAAGACCCTAGGTGAATTTTTCCCTCAATATAATTGGCGACTCCACTGGGGAGAACAATATTGTTGTTCCTAGTTTGTGTTAATTTAAGCCAATCAGGGCTTAGCCTTTGATTTTCTTGCTATAACTGATTTGTATGTTCCTATAGGAACTCAAACTTTAAGTCTGAACAGTTTTTTCAGACCACCTTTTTGATTTTTCTTATGAACTGTTATATACACAGTTGTGCCAAGTTACAGAAGTGTATGTACACAAGTTTCCCCATATGAACCCGTGTATACACAGATTTCTTTGGGTTGAATCACATATACATGCAGTTGTGCATTGACACAGTCGCGTATACCCTAATTTTCCAAGATTTTCGCAAATCTTTCTTGTTCAGTAAATTTGTTTGCTGGTCTGAGTACTTCTTGAGTAGTCAAATTTGGTTGTCAGTCTCTGTTTTTATAGCAAGTTTCCGGTTTTGAATTCTCTCCATTTTTGGAAATTTTTGGTCTTGTTTTGTTTTGTTGCAAGTGTCATCATTTGTGTTTGAGCACACAAGATTTCTTAATGAGGATCTTGGTTGTTCTGGTCTTCCAGGGTAGAAATATTGTTTTCAATCTTTGTGACAAACTTTATCTTAGTGAACTTCTTGCTTTGTGTCAAAACTGCACCTTGTGGCCATTTACTTTTCTTGCTTTTTGAAAGTTGTTGAGTGACGATTTTGAGAGTTGTCTTTCTTGATATTTTGATCATTGTCACCAAGCTCTTTTTGTTGCTTTTTGGTTGTTGAGAGCATCTTGAAACACCTATTTTGTTGAGTTTTCGCCCATTTTGAGTTGATTACTTGCAAAGTGTTTTGGTTGCTTATTCTTCGGTCTCAAAGTTTTCAATAGTATTTGGAGCACTTTTGAAAAGTCTTTTTTCCTTTGAAGAAAACTTCTTGAAAACTTGGTTTTTGCTTTCTTTGGCCTTGTTTCGATTTAGTTTCTTTTTTTCGATTGAAAGTGCATTTTTGTTTGTCTTGTGATTTTTTTTTAGTGTTTGGACAAAAATGAGCATTAGCAACTTATATTCTATCTAAACATCTTAAGTGGCTAATTAGAATTGATAAGCAAGTTACTCTCATTCTTTGATTTAGAGTAGTTTTAAGTTTTGCATCAGCATATACTCATTGCATTAGGATAAACTTGTGCATCTTTTAGGGCATCCATAGTTTTGTTAATTTTTGTGAGTGTGAAGCTTGAGTAAAAGAAAAGAAAAGAAACATTTATTGCTTTCTTAGAAGTTCCTTAGAACCTAGTAGAAATTTCTTTCTTTGAAGAATGAAACGAGTGCATTTGCATATAGTTTGGTTTTTATTAATTTCTTTTGCATCGAAAAACACCACAACTTTCATTTCCGCTTATCCCTTGACTTAAGAACAGTCCATTTAAAAGCAAGCGCTAATTAAAATATACTAGAACTTTTTTATATTTTCAATTTAGACACACCAACAAGTTTTAGGATATTTTAGCGCCTTGCATTAGGTGTGTGGAGAGAAAATTCTCCAAGGCCATTTGAAACTATCAAACATAGAAGTCTGAATGGCAAGTGCAAATCCAATAGTGTTAGGGAGACCAGGAAAGCTCCAGATCTTGGAGCTAAGCACGAGGGTTTTTGAAGATAAGGAAGAGCGATACCCCCTCTCCTACTTGTCAGATCTTACCTCAAGACTGTTTTGCTTGGCTTCTGACACGAGTTGGTAACCTTAGTTGCTTCTCCTAGGGATCTACATAGGTGGCTACGGAGGGGAATCTCGTGGCACCTGAGGTCGACGTTGTATCACTCTCAACAGTACTTCTAGAGGGCACCCTTGCGAATCTTGGGGGCTTGCACCAGCACAGGCTATTGTTAGGAGGTCAACTTAACTTCCTCTATGACTTTCGCTAGTAGGACTGGACCGTTATTATCCCAGACTATCTTCGGAAGGCCCCTTACATCACTTTTTTGTATTTTGGTGTCCAGTCCTCATCACCCAGAGCAGAAATACTTGAAAGTTTTTTAACTAGCTGAGATCTTTTAGGGACTTTTTAGTGTGTTCTATGTGCCCTTAGTTGGCCTAGCTTTCATTTTTTCTTGAGTCTTTAATTAGATCTTAATAAAAAATTCAAAGTGGCTGACCAATTGCCTAGATGGTCTCGAAGACTTCGTGGTCTTTCACCACCAAGTTTAGAGCCTTCTCCTAGAAGGCGCAAAGGTAATACTACCAGTGGGTTTCATCCCGTGGTAGCTGATGCATCGGGGATTGATCCTCCCCCCGGAGGCATTAGTGCTCAGGATAGGCTTGGTACTTCCGCAGAATTAGAAAGGAACACCCCAATTCTTTCTCAAATTCTCTTTCAATCAGAAGATAACATTGAGGTAGAAGAACTCCCAGAGTCATTAGTGGCTCCGAATTCTCCTCTATCTTCTAGTCATCCAGACATGTTACAATAAGTTAGGACTCTGACGCATAGATTGTCAAGTCTAGGTCATATTACGCACTTACCTTCGATGACCACCACTGGAAGCATGGCTTCTACCAAAAGTGCTACAACCATGCAGACTCCAACATCAGCACAAGGGGGAGGAACTATTTCCATCCCTTTTGCATCTTTATTTGGGTCTTTTCTAGCACATCCTTATTTGGGTCTACCTCCATTCCTTTTACGAGTGGAAATTCCTAAGCCAATGCATCTAGTTCTGGATTTTTCCTGTTTGGCACCCATTCACAGAGTATTCCGTTAGTTCCATTTAGTGCCTCCACATCCATGATGGGGGGGTTGGCTTCATTTCAATATTTTCCTTTTTTAAGTGTTCATAGACCACATTCAAACATGATGATAGGATCTATGCCTTTTTCTTCTACAGGACAAGGCAACAATCCCTTTCAAGGTTGGACTAACCCTGTGGTTAGTGGCATAGGAACTGGGAATCCATTTTTTTGCCAAAAAGGGAATAAGCCATACTCCACAGTTAGTTTGTTTCGAAGTATTCCTCCCTTAGCTTCTGCTTGGAATCCTTATCAAGGGTTATCAACTCCTTATAATCCTTTAGGAGGGAGCTTCGCTGGTTATGGAGGTTTTTCGGTTGGAGTTGGTCAAACTCTGAGTTTTGCTGGATCACAAGTTTCGCCTTTTGGTTCAGTTGGTTTTGCTGGTTACTTCAGGCAGCCTGGTGCCTTCCAAAATCCAAGCCAATCTTTTCAGAACTTTGGAAACCCCGCCGAGTCTCGCTGGAATCCCCAAGGTCCTCCTAAGCTTCCTTTTCTAGCAATGTTGAATATGCTAGATCTCACAAAATTAAGAAATGATCCAATCAAATACAATCTGGCCTGGCCTTCGGTCCCAACCAAACTCCCTTCAGACATTCCAAAGTTCGAGGGGAAGGGCGGTGAGGACCCGAGCGACCATGTAACCACATTCCATTTATGGTTCTCATTAAACTCCCTCATCGATGACTCAGTTAGGTTTAGACTTTTTCAATGAACCTTAACTGGCAATGAGGCTAAGTGGTTTATAGAGTTACCAGGGAGTAGATTTACATCCTTCACTGATTTGGCTAACATTTTCCTAAATCATTTCCAGTTGCCAGTCCATTATGATGCCAGAACTAAACTTCTAGTTAATTTCGTCATGATACAACAACTCACATTTCTGATCATATTCAGGAATGGAGACACAGAAAGAGGCTCATTAAAGCCAATTTCTCCTGAATACTATCTCGAATGCTTTTTGAAATCTTTACAATCAGAGATCTCTAAGGATGTCTCTCCATCCAGAGCCTATTCTGAAGAGCAAGCTATTTTTAGGGTCCAACAGTTAGAATTGATTTACTCTCAGTCTGGGATTCTACAAAAAATCTTGCTTGATGCTCCAGGGACTAAGGTTGATATAGCCAAGTCGAAGCTAGTTCCCCATGCGAATGGTATCATTGGATCCATATACACAAATGTGGTGAACCTGTTGAGCCATTTGCAGTAGTTGTCTTTACAAATTTCTCCTACCAACTAGGTCACATCGTCTAACCCTTCGTCTTATCAACCCTCTTCTGTTAATGTCGTCCAATATTCCAACCCCAAAGGAAATCAAAATTCCAATGGGAAAAATAAAGGACGAGGTAAGAAGAAGAGTCAAGATGGGAAGACTGACACAAATAAACCTGACAATAATGTTGGTGGTGGTGGAAATGAGTCTAGAAAGAAAGTCAAGCTTCCATGCAAGTTATGCAGTGGAGGCCATTTAACTCATCTCTGCCCAAAAATTCAAGATGCTCAGTGCTTGTTAGGGCAACAAGGGACTGCTAGCTCTCAAGTTGTGTTAACCAACCCTTTTCCCCAAGGGCAATAGATGCTTGCTGGTATGAATTCAAATATTGGTACCTCTGCAGGGGGCAACCAGGAAGGGGATAAATTATCAAATGTTTTCATGATGAGTTCTTACGCTAATTTGGCTACACAGTCATGTGATTATGGTGAAGGTAAAACTTCCAAGGATAAATTAGTTCCTGAAACTACCAACCCACTTCATATTGAGCGACCCTCTGTCGAGAATATACCTAGGATACTGAAAGGTTCTGCTAAACGTGTGACTATCAAACCTAATGTTAGGGTAGTCCAGAATTACTCCATTGTTGAGGATCTAGCTCAGAGTCCATGTGCTATGTCCACTTTAGAGGTGCTCTAGTCATGTCTTACACAAAGAAGTGCCTTGCTTTCGACAATGGGGGCAGTGCATCCAAACAATTCCTTAGCTCTCACTTTTGATATGCATAATGTCAAAAAGAGAATTCCTCATCATATGGATTTCCAAATAAAGTCCACTTACTGGAAAACTAATATTTTCCAGATAGTTATAGATGAGGGAGCTTCCATGTGTGTCATGTCTGTCATGTTAGAAGCCCATTGGATAGCTTTCGGTTGTTCCTTCACCTACCATCTTGACAGTGTTTGATGGTCATTCTCATAGGCCATACAGGATTATCCAGCCTTTCCTATATGTGTTGGAGGAAATGTTATTAATATCAAAGTAGAAGTCATCGACGCTAACCTAGATTACAATCTCCTCTTAGGAAGGAACTAGATATATGAAATGGATGTCATTGTTTCAACTCTATTTCGTGTCATTTGCTTTCCTCATGAGGGGAAAATTGTTAAGGTTGATCAATTGGATTATTCTCCAGTCAATCCTCGAGCAAATTTAGACTCTACTATTCCCTTAGTGGATAACCCTCATCTGCCTGCTAAGAATCTAGGTGTCGGGAAGTACTCTTCATTTATGGGTACTTTTGATCTTCCCCCTCCTATAGCTAGAATAGATACAATTTCATCCTCCAAGGAGCCTTTACGAAAAGAGTTTGTTCAAACTCATTATTTTTCGGATCCTGGAACCTTACCTTCTTCCGCGACCACATTAAATGAAGGGAAGGTGGGTGGAATAGAAACTCTTATGTCTATAGCAGAGCTTGGATATGAATTTATCAATAACTCTACAAATGACCATATCACTCCTTCAAAAAAAGAGTTAGATGCTGATGTGGCTCATTCTCAGACCCTTGATTCCACTTCTGCTTTGGATTGCTTGGATATCATTTTTCCATCTGACGAAGCGGTATTCGAAGCAATGATGGTTGTAGATCGACCATTGGAAGATTTACATCATTGTTTATATTTCTATCCTCCTTTGCATGAAGTCGAGTCTAGGTCCTCCAATTTTCCTACTAGCGATGTTTGTATGGTTCCTTTGGCTCCAACACAATTTTCTATCGAAGGTAATATATTGATTGGTTCAATGACTGTACCTATAAACATCTCTAGGAGTAAGCTAGCAGAGCCCCCTGATGGGCTCTACCTCAAGAAGTACTTTTCTTAAGTAGTAGCCAGGCAATGGCTTCTTTGTACATTTTGTATTTTTTGTACATATCTCATCAGGAGTTTTTGATATCGACACTTTTTGGTTTGCTATGACAGGTGTTGATGGATGACTTGGTCTATTTTGGATTTGCCGATGGTGCTAGTCAGCACACTCGGAACCTAGCTTCTGCAACGTGTGTAATCTACTATCCAACTATTCAGTTGATGGTGTCAAGGGGAGATGCATTGGTCCCGCTTCAAATAATATGGCTGAGTATACTACCGTCATTAATTTACTATCCAAAGAAATTTCTTATGAAATTGATTCGTTGGTTGTCTATCTTGATTCACAACTGATATTGTCACAATTGAATAACATTTATCGGGTAAGAGATCCATGTTTATATCGCCAGTATTTAAGGGTGAGGTTGTTGCAAAGATTATTTACTTACATTAATTATTTTCACATTCCAATATCTCATAATTGGTTAGCATATTCTATCACTAATCAAGCTTTAGACTGGCACATCATTCATTCATCACAATAAAATCAAGCATCAAAAAGTTGAAATTGTATACATACATACATACATACATACATACATACATACATACATACATACAACATACAACATACATACATACATAATATATAATATATCTATCTATATATATATATTAATATATATATATATATATCACTATATATATATATAATAAACTATCTCGAGTGTACATAAATGTGTCCAAAATAATATACAAAAATTGGGACTCAAATGCCCATAATCATGTCCAGTACATCTAATGCCCCGACTTAGGATGAGCGGATAAGTATGCAACTACTACTTTGGCCACACGCCTAAGAGTCTGAACCCAGTCCCACAGCATGCCAACCACGTGACGTTGCATATCTATAGGGAGATCCTCTACAAACTCCATTGGTACTTGGTGAGTTAGTCTCACCAAGTGTCGTTGAATGGTGTGTAGGAGTCACTCTGTGTCCACGGCCGCCTCTTCAGCACCTTAGCCACGATGTCCATGCCGTGGGAACCCATTTGGTCGTACTGACCTAATATCTGGAACATGATCATCATATTAGTCATTTGAATCCTATCAAAAATATTTTTCAAAGTTCATTTTTATTTGAAAAATCATAAAAAAAAGTCATAAAATCATAAAATAAAAAACATTTGTTACCTATATTGCCCCATGCCGCGTCTGGTGGTAAAGCTAGATCAGGATCTCCTCGAAAGTCCAAACCAGAATAAGGGTAATCATACACTGCGATGATCTACTGCTCCCACCAGGAGAAGAAGTCATCATCGAAAGTAGTCCTTGGAACGTCCCCCCCTCCTATTCATTTCATCAAATCAGCCCACCTTCACATTCGTGGATCTCGTGGGGTGCTGATCAAAACTAATACTCTAGGATGGAGTGTTGGGACCCTCTCAAAGAAGAAAGAGCACAAAATAGTTCCATATCTAATGTTTTTGGTCTGGCCCTTGATAGAAGTAAGTTGGCCATTCAAGTTGGCGAGAAGAGGAGTACACCAATCAAATACTATGGTGAGACAACCTACCGCCAAGCTCATGGCAAGCCGTGAAGCCTGGTGTAAGGAAGCTGATCTGTTCACTCTGGCTAGAGTGAACAAGATGATCCTCAATGATAAACTCTCCACATTCTTGGTTGAAATTTGACTTCCAATCTTTTCTGGATTACCTGAGCAATAGATATGCACATAGTCCTCAATAGAGAGGTTACCTCGTGATCTGCCCGTGGAATGTACTACCTCTCCCCTCTGGGAAAGGCCAGTGATGAAATAAACATCCTCAATCTCTATCTTGGGTGGCATTTGATCGATCATGAATGAGTCATCCTTGATGCTCCAGTAGTGAATAAGCATTTCAAGCAAGTGTGTGTTTTCTTTCATGTTTGGAATTTTGAAGAACTTTAGCAAACCGAATCCTCTTAAGGCTTGCAGGGCATTAGGATCGTTCATAACCTCATCATCCACTAAGGCATGCTCTCTTTCCTCCAAGTGACTGGCATCCTGAAGAAAAAAGCAAGTTTAGACCGCTAGTTTTTCGTTTTGAAGTCTTCATGGCGTATACACGGGTCCATTTCATACACAGTCACGTCTAGGGCCTGTGTATACGCGACTTTCATATATCCAACCCACATATACACCGCAAAATTTTTTTTGAGATAAATTCAATGGTGAAACTTGAATTGAAATTTTTAAAACCAATCACGAATGAATGCAAGATGATTTTAAGGGTTACCTAGTGATTTTGGGAAGATTTGAATAGTTGAATTCAGCGAATGGCAAAGCTTGCTCCTTTTTCTTCACTCCTTGTGCTCTCAACTCAAATGGTGATAATGGTGAGTCAAAAAACTATTTTATAAGCTTTGAAAATGTCAAATTTTTTCAAAACTTGATTTTGTTTTGTCTCATGTAACTTTTAACTTGGGAACTTGGAATGTCGAGAATGGTTTGATTTTCAGGATATTTTGGACACTTTTTCGACAGTTTCGAGACAGTTCCATGACTGTTGACCCATCATTGCAGGTATCTTTTTCTCACTCGCATATAGGATAGGGAAGTCATTTTCCATTGCATTATGCATACTAGCCTCCATTTGTCGATACACTTCCCATAGGGTCTATCCCATCATGTTATGGTTTGTAAGCCATCTTCACTCACTGATTTTAAAATCATGACATGATGGTAGATCTATCCTTTTCATGGGCATCGTAGTTAGCAACTCACTGACATTTGTTGCCCATGTTGCTTCGATTTGAGTAGGCTCAGGAGTCTTCTGTAGTCCTGCCATGACTTATGCAATGAAGACGCATTCCTCTTTGCTTCTTCGCTTCGTTCTGGCCTTATTCCCTAGAGGCTCCTTTGTGTTGAGTTGTACTACTGTATTTCATTTTGACCATTTGCACGTTTTGGCCTTGAGCCGACTTCACTTGGACTCGTGTTTAAGCCAACATTTGACCATGACGTCTGCAAAATCAAACTTGCATCCCCTTGACTTTTGCAACTTAACACACCCTGACCCGTGGAAGGAACACACCTTTGAGTGTCCTTAACAAGTTTTTGCCTCCCTGCATTGAGCATAGGATTGTTCCAATCCCAGGAACTAGATCATTTGTTTCACCGACACTCATTCTTTCCACTGTATTATAGCATTATTTGATTCTTTTTCTAGCTTAAAGAAAAACACAAAAAAATTTATATATTAAAAAAAGAGCAGGAATGGGACAATATTTCCACTTATTGTTGGCAACTAGAGTCAGTCGTGTCGCCCTTAAACAAAGCACTCAAAATAAGGTCTCCTCCATTTGGGCGGGATTTAGTTTGACTTAGGTATCACTTAACCTTGTTATTGAGTCAGTTCTCCCCTGATTGGTTACCTCTTCCAATCATATGGAGGGTTCGTTCATGCCTCCTACATGACGAACTTATACAAAGTCATCATATGCTGCCACATAGTCACATTGAGTTGTGCTTTTTCTCAAGGGAAGCTAGCCTGATCCGGCCTCTCTACAGTGTCTCTTGACTCATTCTTCAGTTGACCATCCCTGGTTGTCAGTGTCTTGTCTATCATCACATCAGTTGTATTGGTCCTTTATTCATGTCGGTTTGAGAAGGTCCCCATTGACTTCTTGCTGGCAAGTCTTTTCCTTATCGACGATGACATCTTGCTCTGAGGACAGGCCTAGAGCCACACCCTAGCCCTATTTTCATTATTGATAGGTCACCTTCTGCTCAGCATCGATCAGTATCATTGGTCTTTGACTGAGTGGTTTCCCTTGTGTTCGACACCAACTTACACTATCACACATTGGGATTCGTGTAGTACCTTGGTTTCCATTTGACCCTATTGGTGGGTACCTTGCCTCTATGTCAGCTTTCATTATTGGTTGGTTCAGAGGGTTTCTGTTGTGTGCTAGCCACATATTATGTACACCAGAAATGTGCTTTGATTAGGTTACTACATCTTTTTCATCCAATTCCTTCCACATTATTGGCCTACGAGTTACACTCACACTAGATTGATGAAGGATGTCTTAATGCCTTCCTTCTATCTGATCTTTCCCTATCGACTACGACTCATTTTTCTGGGGAAAAGATCTAGAGTCCATTTCACAGTACCTTGGGGTTTGCAATCATTAGTGGCAGATCCTTCGCTATCGATAGTGGGAAATCATCATTGTCTCCTGATTGATGGATTCTTACTATTGTTCGACTCCAACTCATCTATTCACACTTGCCAGATTGTATTGGGTACCTTGACGCTCATTATCATTATCGGTGAGTAGTCTCACATTTGTTAATGGTATACATTAATGACTGGTAATCAAAGGATTTCTCACATGGTCGAATTCAGATCATTTATTCCCATGGTGTAGAAATGTACCACGGTGGTCGGTGAAGACCTCGGGTTGCATCAGCATTTCATTGGTTCACTTGATAGTTGCTCCTGTTGTTGCTAGCTGATACCACTCCACCTTAAATGTTGCAGTCATTCATGGCAACATTTTATATGCTGACACCTGAGTTTGCAATGTAGTTTCATCTTACTCCATCATGTTCATTTGGTACTTTTGGGATCAGTCTTTGATATCAGTGATCAGCTTTATCCTTCAGCATCATTGGCATTCTTATATGTGATATTCAGACATGTACTTGTTCGATCGTGATCAGATGATCCATTATGTATTTTCTAGTCTTCTATACTTGTATACTTAGTGGATCCACTTGTACTTGATATGCGGACATACTTTACTTTCTCTAAGCATGGGTATGCCTGCCTCAGACAGTGTTTCTTTATGATCTCCTTTTGTGGCTTGGCAAGTTGAACTCTGGTGAAGTCCTTCTCAGTTTTTGATAGGTTTCCTTTCCATGCACTTATTTAATACATTTCAGCCATCATGTACCCCTTCTGACCTCATATATTAGGGGGCATCTGTTATAGATCCAAATCTCACTCTTGATGTTTGTGATGCTACACTCATGGCCTAGGGCAACCCCTCTTTCCAGACCTCGTCCAAATATTTAAAAAACAGTGTTTTACTCCCTATACGCGACATTGCCCTGAGCTAAATGCGTGTGTATGTGGGTCTGTCTATACCCAACCTGTGTATATGTCTTAAAACACTTAAAAAAAATAAATCTCCTTAATTTCAGGCAGAGATCATGGGTTTTACCTGTTGATTACCTATTAGTGCCTATGGCCCAACTGTTTCTAATGAATTCCCAACTAAAAAACTACTTTGGGAGAAGTATAAAAAGGCTTCAATGGGAAGGCCTAAGGGAGGAGAGAATAGAGAGAAAAATCACTCTGCTGAGATTATCCCTAATCAGGTCTGAAGATCCTTGTGCTTCCAACACTTCCCCCCATTATAGGAAACTCTTGTTTCCTTGAGCTTTGATGTTATTTCAATAGTTGAGATACTTTGGTATGAGTCATGGAAGGAGTTTGTTGAAGGCTTGAAATTGGACGAACTTGGAGGACAGTTCCGCTTGGAGCCAGCGAGAGGAAGACTCAAGTGAAATCATTCCTTACTGTATTTTAGTTATCTACCATAAAGAAACACTTGTCCCATTCTTGAAATTAATCTTCTTCATGCTTATGATGTTAATGTTATGATTTGCATATGAATAGTTGTTTCAATTATATAACTAACTACCTTTCAATATGCTATGAAGTTGATTTCTTTATGATGCTTGGTCCATATATTGTGATGCTTCTTTGAATTGGTTGTTTTGCAGGTTAAAGGATCGAAAGGAACTCCAAGAGGGTTTGGACCCTGGCTAGATCTACCCGAACGAAGGACCCCCAGGTGCACCTCTCTTCACGTAGTTTTCTTATATTAGTATTAGGGTTGTGTGGAATGCTTGTTTTTCATTGTAGATAAACCCTGCTTTGCTAGGGTATTGACTCAAGACCCTAGGGGACTTTGTCCCTAACACTTATTGAGAGCAGAAGAGGTTGTTCCTTCAAAGAAGCATGTAAGAGCTTTGACATAGGTTTGCTCATTTGGATTTTTCCCCTTCTTTGTTTCTACTAATTGGATTATCTTCAACACATAGAGTAGAAGGTTGAGTACAAGCATGGGGCTTCCCAGTGTGGACACAATTTCATGGTTGGACCAAGGATTCCTTACAAATTGTTCATATTTTCCGTCAGGACTTCATCAGCCGAAGGTGGTAACCAAGCATAGAGAAAATGGACACAAGACTAGCCAAGTGCTATAGTGTCACAAGTCTCTTCGTATTTCAGCCACAGACTCTATTCAAAAGCAAGAACATAGTAGTTGGCAACACTTATTTCTGGAAACAAAAATAGTAATATATCAAACAAACAAAATGCATGTGAATAAAAATAATAAGTAAAACAAACAAAGCAAAGCAGAAGTAGAAGTAAAATCGAAAGCAAAGTGAGTAAGCAACATACAAGAAAGAAAACAAACAAACATGCAAAGCAAGAAAGCAAACACTACTCCTAATCCTAAGCTAATAGTGCATGGGCCAAATCACATGAAGTGATATTTCCAATGCAGTTACTAGTGCATTGGTTGACCCATGTTGGTCAAGGCTTGGTCCACAAGTAACCCAGTTTTGTGGACCAGCATACAAGAAATAGATGACAATGAAGACAGCCACACTCATGTTTGAAAGTGCCCACGGGACGTAAGTGAGTGCATGTGCATGATGAACAATCCATGGACTTATCATGGAGCTATGTGACACTACGTGCAATTTTGAAGAAAAAGCACACTCTTGACTTAGACATGCAAGAAAACGAAATAAAAAAAGATAAGTTGCATTGTTCATGGGTGCTTGCAATGTAAGACTCCTCCAATGCATGAGCAATGGGATCGTGTAGTTCGAGTGGAGGAAGTGTGATCTGTGTGTGAGATGGATCTTCAATGCATATAGATGAGTGATAAGGAGCCTTGGGTGATTGAACAATTTTCTGATCAGAAGTGAAACTAACCTTAGGACAGTGAGGGCTTGACATAACCATAAGCTTGGGCAGAAGTGCCTCGACAGTCTATGGGGTTTCGACTTCATTGATACATGGATCTTTGTAGACCAGTGGCTTAAATAGATTAACAATGAGTGAATCAACATTCTGATCAGATGATGAAGTGAAGAGATCACAACAACTAAGATTGTTGGTCGGCAGCCTCATGGTTTGATGAATCACATAGAGGGGTAGATGAGAAGAAAGGATGTTCACCCTCTATGTTTTTGGAAAGAGCAGATGAAATATCAAGTGGATCTTCAATGAATAAATTATCCTCTCTGTTGTTGAATGATGGACTAGCATATGGTGAGTCCTGCGAGTGATCAACTATAGGTGCATCCATAGATGAAGACACAGATAAAAAATCATGGATGGTAGGTTCACCAAAGAAGCTAGGAAGGAATGGAGGGGGATCAAACGGAAGGGAGTCATTCTTCGTTGAGTGTTAATGGTAAAGCTCCCACTCATACTCTTCATGAATGATAATGCATGTTGGTTGTGCAACAACAACTCTGTCAATGGGTTGTTCCTCATTCACAACAAGTAAAGAGTCCAGAATGAATGAACAAAAGACACCATCATCTGGAGGAACACCCAAGTGCGAAGACAAAGGTCAAAGAAAAGAATGCATATGGGAAATCGAAGGACTCAAAACCAGCTCTGTGTGAAAATTGAATGGAGTGATGTTGGGAGGCTATGAAAGTTGAACAGATGTGTGAACATGATCCTCAACATCACTGGGCGATGGTGGAACTGCTAAATGAGAGGGAGGCAGATAGTTTGTTGAGACAGTGCCTGCTCCCACATGGGATTGCATAGTTCCATCAATAAGGAAGGTTGAGTGAGGCTTGAAATCAATCTTTCTCTTGGGACGGACATATTTCTTAAGAAAATATTTGAACTGGTCCCAAATATAAGAAAACTTCATCTGGCTCTTCAGAGCTTGAAACTATAAGTCATGGAAGCGATCCCAAAAACCAATAATGGATTCATGCGGATCCCTATGTTGCTGTAACAGTTTTCGGTCAAGGTCTGGATCAAAATGATAGAATGTGTCTTCAATAAGATCACAGAAGTGCTCACATGAGTGCATGGTGTCCACCAGTAACCTGAACACCCAATGAAATGGAGATTTGTGAAGTGTGTATGCAAGCAACAAACCAGCTTGTTCGTCAGTAAACTCCTCTTCCACATAATTCATGGAAAGAAAGTTATGCAAGTGCGCAGGCCAGGCCACTTCGCCTTCACCATCATACGTGTTAGTGGGCAAGAGATTAAAAAGCTTCCTCGAGATGGAGACATCTTCACAATTTGAAAAACACCTCAAGGGAAGAAGAATACAAGACTCCATGAAAGATACGCAAAGGTTCAAAAATGGATGAGAGGAAACTGCTTGTCATCAAGCCCTCCTTCTAGAATCAGAAATGTTGACAGTGTTGGACCCGCTAACATTCAAGGGATCACCCTGGTATGAAGTCCCAACTAGACCTCACACCATTTGGTGTGGGAGTCCCATCTGGTATGATGGCCCAACTTCCATTGTCTTAAGGATTTGCCTCAACTCTTGCTTGTTAGCACAGGAGAGTGGTTCACTTTGTCTTCGAGAAGTGAGGTTCGCGTGCCTAGTGAGTGTAAGTGTACTTGTGTCAATGGTTCTTTCACAGTGAGGGGAAGAGAGTGAAGGTGAGTCCCAAGTTGAAAGGGAGTAGTCCCAACTCTGGTATATACCTAGGGGGGATAATATGGGGTACCAAGGGAGGTACCCAAGGTAATAATGTAATAATGGGATGGGCCATAGTAATAAATAAGGTGGTTAACTCATATCATGTAAGGGACCACAAGTAGTTAATAATAATGTAAGGGGCCCATGGTATTTGTTGATGGTATGAGGAAACCATGGTAATGATGCATGGTATTGTATGTATGAGGCCTATATAGAGGCTAGAGACTCCACATGGAGAGATATGAAGAGAAGTATTCTTGTATGAACAGGCATATGGCTTGTGGAGTGTTCTCCTTCCTTAAGGAGTGATTTTATGGTGTTGCCCTACCTTAAGGGTTTTGATCAATAAAGAATCATTTCATATTATATATGGGTTTATTTGCATTATCTTATATTTTCTTATTAGATCTATAATATTCTTGGGTTAGATCTACAACAAGTCGTATCAGAGCACTTTCTTGGGCACAAAAGTGGAGAATTTTTTTCATTTTTGCAGGATTTCAGGGGCGACGAGTTTGCAGATCATATCTGTACATTTTGGTGCAAGATCTGCAAAATCCAATTGCAGATCTAGATTTTATATAAAAAAATAACAGATTTCAAAAAAAAATCAGTCGAATCGGAGTCTGGATGAAGGAGATATCGCTGATCTAAAAATCAGTAGGGTTGTAGACAATTTTTCGGGGCAGCAGATTTGCGGCGCAGATTTAGACTTCTTGGCACCAGATCTGCAAAATATAATTGTAGATCTGGAATATTGGTGAAAAAAAACCTAATTTCAAAAAAAAAATCAGTTGAATCAGAGTCCGGATGAGGGAGATATTGCTGATTTAAAATCAGCTCTTTTTTCATAAATTTTGGGTGACGGCGGGAGAGTAGCAGCGCAGATCTGGAATTCCAGTGCCTAGATCAGGATTTCTATCACATGGGTAGATGTAGAATGTTTGTTCCATTTCTAAAAATAGGTCATAATAGGGATTCTGAGCAATATTGACTAAACTGTGACAATTTCAAATTTTAGCCAAGTAAGTGAATTTTTTCAAACCTTCATGGCTTCTAGCAAGGAATTTTTTACAG
>APFE031127606.1:0-59600 GCA_000404065.3 Pinus taeda | reverse complement strand
CGAAACATGCTTAGGGGGGTGGAATGTTATATACCTATGGGGGATAATATGGGGTACCAAGGGAGGTACCCAAGGTAATAATGTAATAATGGGATGGGCCATAGTAATAAATAAGGTGGTAAACCCATATCATGTAAGGGACCACAAGTAGTTAATAATAATGTAAGGGGCCCATGGTATTAGTGGATGGTATGAGGAAACCATGGTAAAGATCCATGGTATTGCATGTATGAGGCCTATATAGAGTAGAGACTCCACATGGAGAGATATGAAGAGAAGTATTCTTGTATGAACATGCATATGGCTTGTGGAGTGTTCTCCTTCCTTAAGGAGTGATTGTATGGTGTAGCCCTACCTTAAGGGTTTTGATCAATAAAGAATCATTTCATATTATATCTAGGTTTATTTGCATTATCTTATATTTTCTTATCAGATCTATAATATTCTTGGGTTAGATCTACAACAAACTCAGCTAGGAACACACAAAACAAAAGGACATGCACAACTTCCGGTGGAGCAGTCCACTTGGATACGGTTGTCACAACATACAAGGTAAGATAACACATACAACACTCACGAATCAGTCTAAGATGAGTGTGACGATTGTTGCAGCAAGGTTCATGTGAATCATTTGTCTGATGTTTGGCAAAGCAATGGACACGAATGGGATAACATTAACAACATATACAACAAATTTCCATTAATAAATGATGCATTACCACAAATGAATTAGTTCATATGTAGAACACATGTTTAAAGAAATATGCATTACAAGTGTTAAAAATCAGTGTTACAACAAATACAAAACATGTATGAAAATGTGTTGGCTTGTTAACATGATTTTGAATTAAGCGGAAGTTCCAAGACACATCGTTACACCATACATCACTAATCCCGTCAACGGGGCATTAGAGCCACTACTTACTCCTTAAATAAAATATTACAGACTCTCTTGGCTATGTGGGAGGAGCTGCCGTGAAAAGTCCCCTCATGTACAAATGAGGCGGGTATTTATAGCCAAGGGTGAAACTAACCCTTTTGGGTATTCGAATACCCTCATGACCGTTCGAATTCCATGACTTTCCAACTTACATGACTCTATGTTCAACAAGTGGATCTCTTGGACTTCCACATTACATCACATTGATTGACAACATGCCCATAGTGGAGATGTGGGCAACATGACTCATGGCTTGACTTGACATGACATGATATGACAATGTTGGTACATTCATGCTACTACTGGAGTGCATGTCGAGCTAGAGTGCTACTGAGTGATGGACATCTTCATGGTGTACCATAGCTTCACCTCTACATGGCGAAGTGTGCGGAGTCTTCGATGGTCCTTGGTTCACTTGATGAAGCTTTAGCATGTTGTTCCTTTCTTTCATGTTGGAAGGCTTAACAAGCTCACTTGTTCGCAAAGGTGCATGTTCGTCGCGTTCATCTGCTTTTCATGCTTCACTCGTTCGTCTACTGGTGAACCTATCCATCTGCATGCGCTCCCTTTGTTCCTCCTGTTTTTCATCTTGACATATTTGTTGGTGTACATGTACCTACAGTCATTCATGACGAGATGACATCAAATCCAAAACCTCTTAGTCTACCATAACACATGATCATTCAAATGCAAGTGACCGAGAGAGGCAACAGGGTTGTGATGCAGGATGATGGCTCTAGGAAACTGCTGATGAAAACTATGCAAGAGTCACTGAGAGATGGAGATAGGTGATCTAAGTCGACAGTGATTGAATGCAAGTTCTAGCTCCTCTGGGAGGAAAAATTGCGCAAATTTTGGGAGGAACTGTATGGGATGCTGGAAGGCAAGGTAGGCATGCTCTATGCATTTTCCGAAATGAATAGTCAGTAGGGGCTAGATAACCAAATTTGCGCAATTTTCAAGAGGAACGGGTTAGGTTGCATCAGGGATCAGCAGGCAGGGATTCCGTAATTTTCCTGGGGAACTGCTCGAGAGACTCGTAGCCAAATTTGCACAATTCCTAGAGGGAACTGCCAGTTAGCTGCTATGGTCACTGGCAGCTAGATCTGTGCAATTTCAATAGGGAAATTCCATTTGGCTTCTCGGTTCACTGGCAGCCAGATCTGCGCAATTCCCAAAGGGAACTGCCAGTTGGCTGCTGGGGCCACTAGCAGCTAGAATTGTGCAATTCTTAGAGGGAACTGCCATTTGGCTGTTGGGATCACTAGAAACCAGATCTGCACAATTCTGAGAGGGAACTAGCAGTTGGCTACTGGGGTCACTCGAAGCCAGATCTGCACAATTCTTAGAGGGAACGACTAGTTGGCTACTAGGGTCACTGGTAGCCAGACTTGTGTAATTCCTAGAGGGAACTGTTAGTTGGCTTCTCAGTCACTGGAAGCAGAAACTCCACAATTCCTGGAGGGAACAAGTAGTCTACTGCTGGGAGCTTTTGATAAGGAAAATTGCATTAAGGCTAGGAGGTCGGCCTGCTAATCATCTCTGTGTAATTTCTAAGCTTAGCTGACTAATGGGCGACGGGAGACCTTCTCATGAGCACTTCACAATTTCTGAGATGAACAGTCGGTCGACCATCCAGGTAGCCAGAATGAGTACTAATTAAAATTCTTGTGGGCAACATAGCTTGAAAGAACTATCTTGGTGCTTCTGTGTTGTTCTGGTTGACCGCTGATATAGCCAAAAGTAGGGTGATGTTCTAACGGTTACTGAAGAGTCCGGTTTTCAGAACTTTAGCAAAAATTACTAAGTGTGTTAACAGTTGAAAGATTCATAAGTGATCATACAGACACACACTTGCACGACTTGACGATGAAATGACCAAACCATCTGGATACATATGTTAAACATGACTGACTGACGGTGCAAGTGACAAGCGTGACACTCGTGATTGATCATTCATGATCGAGACGGCGCTCGCGTGACAATGAATGTGACTCTGTGTGTGATTTTGATAGATTCTTTCATGGCAAACACATCAAAAACATACGAAGCAAAGACTTTGAGCATAACCAGAAAACGGTCGCAAGCATGACTTAGACATCAACATCCAAAGAATTGAGCGTAATAAACAAGCTAGGTGAATGTAAGGCTCACACGAGCTCACGGAGTGAACCTGAGCATGTGTAGTCATCAAGTGAAACTCTGCAACACTTCAATAACTTCATCACTAGTCTTGAAATTTTTTTCAAGATCAAAATATTTACAACAACTCTCAAAAAGAAATTATTGTGGATATAAAGTTTTGCAAAAATAATTAAATGTTTTATGAAATCTCCTTAGAGATGATATGCTACAATGAGGTAGGGTTTTGTACCAAACCTTAGCTTCTTCATCCAAAGAAAACATGAAAAGTTTCATTTTCACATCTTCATGAATAATACCTTACTGCTCCATGCATTCATGAAAATTAACTAGGTAGTGGAGTGAACTTCCATCTGCATTCCCTCTAAACCTTGGAAGATACTCATTCCATTCGTGAAAAGAAGGTATAGAATGAGAAAAACCAACAATGAAAGTGAAATCTAGTGGTGCAAATTTCCTTTCCAAGAATGTCGGGATGACCATTTTAAATCCTGAAATCAAATGCCCAAAAATGAAAAGAGTTGATCAATATTTATAGCTAGACATTTATTTTTTTCACCTTTAAAATCAATTCTTTAATATTCAATAAAAATCCAAGGAAATATTTTCAAGTACGTCCCCGACAACGACACTAGTTGATGTTGTATCCCTAGAGTTCTTGGCTGCAAGGGAACCAATGCCTAGGATATCTATAAGATTGATAAATATTTTAAATATATGTGTGGAGAGAGAGATTATGAGAGATGAAACAAACAATCCAATTCAAAAACCCACCTCTTACAACCGATGTGGACATACCATTGATGGTTGCATATTTTTAAAATATTTAAAATGACAAGAAGCAGTTTAGAGAGGGCAGGTCTAAAACTTGAGCCTGTTGGAATTCAAGTTTCAAAATTTGAGAATGGAATTAATGGAAGGAGGAGAAAATGGAATGGATTTACGAAAAGGTGGAACACCCATTAAGGTGCTCTTATTCCACTTATAGGGGCCATTTGAAACCTATGGTTACATAGACAAAACTACAAACGTGAATGAAGCAATCGACTTGCTACATAAACCCTTTCAGCAGAAGAAAATAAACAATGAAAAATACATAAATAGAAGAAAAATTTAACAAACTACAACTTATCTCAATTCTAAAATCAAACTGATTGTCATTGATAGACTTCAAAAGGATTTCTTCATTACATCCCAGTTTAGTTCTTAGACTCTGAAACCTTTCAAAAATGTTGGTTCTCAACTTTTATCTCTGCCCTAAGACTTAATTTTTCTTCACCAGTTTTGAAAGTAATTTTTAAACGGTTATAATTTTTTTTATACTTTGAAAAAAGCCAATAAAATTACAAAAATTATGGTTTAATATATATATATAATATATATATATGAAACTTTTAAATTCTAAAATAAAGTCTTGCCCCCTTTATAATGTTGAAACTTTATTAGAACATATCTTATTGGGTTTTGAACCCAAAATAAAATCCATTCATGACTTTATAATAAGCATAATAATGGTTTAATTCTAGTAAATGATGGTGCCGGCCCCATGTTTTTGTTGTATGCTACGTAAATCCATGTATGGTTTTAGGAAACCACAAACTGCTTTCCGACTAGGTTATCTGTTTGTTTTGAAATATTCACTTGACCCCTTGGAGTGAATGTGGACAGTTGATTTAGTGATCAATGGTTTGGAAATTCGACCTTTTCCTAGGGTCTCCCTTATTTTATCCCCCACACATTTCACCATGTCGGAAAACCATTAGATATGGAAATGAATGATTTGGGTCATCGATTTGTTTCGGCACTTTTTTACATTCAACCGTGCATATGAAGATGACTCGCAGAAATCAGTGATACTTTAATTGTTTGTTATGCGACATTGAGAACGATAGCAAACAACATAATTCTGGTTATTCAATAACATATATCATTTGATTAATTTGATGGATTAACACTTCGAATTCAATCATTGGTATGACCTATTGAAACATTATTCTTCATTTTTACATTTATATCTCAAAAAATGAGAAAGAAAGATAAAAATAAAATTATATATAGAGAAAAATAAAGGGATAAAAAAATAAAATTGAAAAAATGAAAAATATTGAGAAAAATAATGGAAATGAGATTCCTAGAAAAAGAATAAAATTAGCAATGTACATTTAAATTCCACTATTAAATATAGAAAATCTATATTTTGTTAAGTTAAAACTTTTGATATTTGATTATTTGATTTTTGTATATACTTGGTAAAGTTGTAATAAAGTTTTAAATGGAAACAACATATTTGTTGTGTTGTGATATTGTGGGCACAAAAACTAACCACCACGATTTTCTCTGCCTGATCAACAATGTTGAAGGCAATTCGCCCCCCCACCTCTCTAACATTTAACTGGGGGGTTCGTTCAAAAAGAAATTTTGAGTCAAACCATATATGTAACATGTCGAGCATGGAGGCATTTTAGGCCCCCCCCCCCTCTTTGAAAACAAATTACCAACCCCCCTTCGAAATTCGACAACGACCATTGCCAAAACCACACACACCTATTTTGACAATTTATGCTCTCACCATATCCACTCCGTTGTTGCCACCTATCCATTGCATGTTAGATAATTTTAAAGTTGTTACCCAATCGTAGATGTTGCCTCCATAAATACCCCATGACGATATCAAATCTCATAAACAGTTAATTCCCCTCTTTATATAATAAACCCACAATTTTCCTATTATCCTTTTACACATTCTGTTAAGGAAAGTTGTGTACCAAGCTCCAGTCCAGCCTCAATAAAATGGCCCATCATACAACACCCGCAAGTCGACCAATTACCTGGTAACCATCATTTCTTGTCCTTGTATTCTTTCCAATGTCTTCTTCAAAAGGAAAATCCAGAATGACTGAGGAAAACCCCATGCTCCTGCTCGTGATAGACCTGGACAATTTGCCATTAGTAGACCAAGAGTATGATATTTCAGAGACACATTGTGAATTTGATTTGTATGATTTACATAACTGGATGAAACAGAAATTCATTAACCTCAGTGATGAATTGAGCCCATGGGATTCTTTCCTACCTCAATTCATATTCCCAAAAACTCACCCCTTCCCCAAATTTGTGTCATGGTGTCATTTTAGGTATATTCCCAATTAAAGGGTTATTGTTACACAAAATAACGACATTATGTTTACAATTACAACTCAATCTATTTTTCAAATGTTACAGATTGAATCCTCAACTTCACTAAATCCTTTTTATGTAGAATCCCTCATGGATCTCTACAAAAATATTACCTTCCCTCAACAAGCGAAGATTTTTGAGATTTTTCTACCTGAAAATGTTGAATTACCTATAATTAATCCACCTTACCCATCTTCAATCTTTACAGAGATGACCAAACAAAAAATTTCCATAATTTCCTATTTGCTAGGCTATTAATCTGACCAATGGATTGATGACTTCATACTAGGGTTTTTTTCATTATTTTCTAAAGATGAGAAACCTTCTATTATCTTCAATTACAGTGAGTTTTTAGCACAGACTATTCATGATGAGTTCATGAAGTTTTCTACAGAAGGGGCCTTCAAACATGCACCAATCCTTGTATATTTGCTTTTGTTCTATCAACCAGACATGTTTTTAATTCCACTGCAAAAGTTAGATGAACAGGGAAACCCGCAATCTATGATTCATTGGACCTCACTAGTTAGGAAAAATACAAATGAATTCTCTTTCAGTGACTACATAGATAAGTTTTTATACACAATTTCATGTTTACTTAATAGTCATTCAGTCCCTAGAATTTCTCCTAAAATTAATAGGATTCTTCATCTTAGTGAATAAACAAATACAAGAGATTTGTATCTATACCAAAACTATACATAGATTAGAGTGTATGATTGTTATCTTCCTCCATACAAGTTGCCAAAGTTTGTACCTATCAGAAATTTTTGACTGGAATAAATCAGGCAAATGATAAATATGGATGAGTTGCACTTTGTGTCAGCTAAGAGAAAGTCCCAATTTAAAATCAAAACTCAAGTTGGATCTTTCATCTGTAATGCGAAAACAATAACAGAGGAGGCAAATCTTCTCTTGAAAGAAATTAAATTTAAATTGAGTTTTTACTAGTCTTATGATCCCTTACTGATCATTTCCAAGCTAAGGGTAGAACATAAAACTACTCCTTATGGTCATACTCCTAGAACAAAAATTGAGAAATATATGAATCAGGAGGAGTGGAAAGAGAGCACATTATAGGAAGGAGAAGAGCAGAATTTTACTCCTACAGGATCTCAGACTCCAATTCCCCAAGAAAAACATGCAAAGAGAGTAAGGGAAACTATTTCCCCTTCAGTTACAAAAATCCAGCAAATAGTGTTTGTGATGTACAACAAGAAGAGACATAATCCTCTTGAGGACTCCTTTCCAAAAGAAAGCACACAGACTACACTAGTCTTGACAGGCCATCATGTTACGACCTTTCCTCAAATTGAAGAAATTTTTGTATGGTCGCCAACTTCTTTAGCTTCTCAAGAGCCATTGGAAACATCTCAAATAGGAGAATTAGTCCATAGTCATATTGAACCAAGAAGTTTTTCTAGGTACAAGGAAATCGAAAGGAAAAATGAAGCATTGAAGGCTACCACTTATACATAATTATGGAAACAAACTTCATCTTCTCAGCACATATTATTTTTTTCCTTTAACATTGAAAAAGGGCTGATGCAAATGGTATTCCTTAAACTTAAAACCCCATTTCTCAAGACTGTTGAAGACTATAAGAAATCAATATTTTCCTTAGACACAAAGGAGATTCATCCTATTGACTAGATTGATTTACATAGGTAAGTTGGGGAAATTATCTATTCAACTTTAACCAATTCAACCATGGAAAAATCTAAGTTTCAAATTTCACTAAGTAATATTCAATGCGAGTTAAAGATGGAAAATATTTATTCTCTAGCAAAGGGTACCAAGATAAAATCTTTGGAGGATCTATTAATTAAATTTGGATATGATCCCAACAATGTTAAAGTTGTTAAGGAAATGATTAAGAGGAAAAATGTTGACATTCAGGTATTGAGAAAACGATTAAAACTTCCTACTATTGAAGATCCCCAGACTAAAGAGATTGGTGAACTACAGAAGGAAAAAGAGAACATTTTCAAAATTATAATTGAACAAAATACACAGATACAAAATATGGAGACATAATTAGAAACATTGTTAAAGGAGAGAGAACAACAAGTAACTCAAGCAACAGTTATTCCTTTAGTAGCAATTCCAATTACATTTATTTCAACAGTAGGGGTTTCCATTTCAACATCTACTACAAAAAAAGAGATACAGTCCACTGATCTAGCCAAGGCCATGGGAGACCTATCATTAAACAGATAAGAAATTGAGACATTGAAACCACAACTTCACAACCTCTAAGAACAGAAAATTAAGATTGACAATGCATATGTGGCAGAAATCCAAAAGAGTCATAGGTTGACTCAAAGAATAGACACTTTGGAAAATGAATCAGAAATTGCTCAAACACTTTCACATGCCAAAGAAAACATATGGAAAGACATAAATGAATCCATGAGAGATTTGTGTCCATCAATTGAATTTTTGTTTGAACAGGAAACATTACTAGAAAAGCAAAGAAATTAATAGCAGAAGTTAAGAAAGAATTGGGTAAAAAACGAGGAGATGCAACAACATTAGTCAGGATTTTGAATTCAAAGACAAAAGAAGAGCTCTAAGAATATGACATAGATGACAGAACTGGAAAAATTATGGAGGCGAGAAATATTCACATCAAAAGGAATCTAATGCTGCAACTTGAAAACAATTGCCACAATTTAGAAGCCAACCTCCAAAAGTTTCACATAATGTTTAATGTGCTCCATCAAAAGGGACTTCCAGATTTAAGGGGAATTGGAGAAAATATGATTACTCTTGAACAATACCAGTGAAGGTTATATTCAATAGCCACAGACAAAGAAAAATTTTCCAATATCAAAGGAACTATTACAAGGAGGGCTTTCATTGAGGATTTTACTTTTGGCTTATTGATTTAGCATGAAATCAAATATTTATTTGTATTCGAACCCACTTTTCATAAGCACATTGAAGTCGATGTGACTTACAAAAAGTTAATTAAAGCCACCATTCCAGATGAGGAAAGATGGGAGAAAATATGTTTACTCATTGATTGAAATAGTTAACAGGTTTTACAACGGTACTTTTGAAGTTTTCAGCAACAACAAGCATGTTTAGAGGAACAAGTGGAACGATAATGAGAAAAAGAAAAACAAAACAACGACTTTTTGGGCCCAGTCATTAGCATTAGCCTCGAATTCAGTGCTAGATAGCGTAAGCAGTTTTATTTTCCTATTCTTCCTCTATATTGAAAAATATATGTGTTCTCAAAACATATATTATTTTGTAAATATTTAGTTTGGAATCTGATCTCAGATATAATATTTTTCTATAAGTACTTAGAAATAAGACTTAGAAATGGTAGAACCATTGTGATAGACTTTTGAGAAAACTTGTATCCTTCAAAACTATTTTTGAAATAGTATAAGGATTCTGAATTCATTTCAAAACAAATTGTGTTCCTATAAGTCTTTCTTTATTATTATTTTCACACTATTTTATCTGCATATGTTTTGAAGTTTATGGGAGTTATGGGTAAGATAATATTGAGTTTCAATTTGTCTAAAATCCCCCATGAAGTTATAATCTATTACAAAGATTAGATGATTGAACTCTCTTTTTTATTTTAACTCCTCTACATTAATAATTTGTCATCTTCCTTAAGTTTCTTAACATATATTGTTTGGCTATAAAAGTATTTTGCATGCATCCACTATATATGATGGTTAGATAATTTGTTTGATGTTTAAGAAATCATATAGTTTCTAAAGTTTCAACCTTACACATATAAATCAAAGCTAAATCATTGTTTAGAGGTGAAGAATTAGCCCTTCTATTTAATCATAAGTAATTAAGAATTTCACCTATTCAAATAGTTTAGAGCTTTGGTCATCTAAAAAAAATTAAAAACCAAAAAAACATTTTAGATTCTCTGACATAATTCCTAACCTAGAATTATCTAAGGAGGTACAACATGATTTATGAAAACTTTTGTTTTATGGCTATAGGATATATCCCACATAAATGAAATAAAAGTAATTTGATTATTTATATATCTCAAGCCTCATGTCTTATGTTGATGCATTGAGCACTTGCATTAATTCTTCGTGGGCTCCTCCCTTGGTCTGGAAACTTGTATGTTAAGATTTGTTGTGATTGTAATTGGTGGGCTTCATTGATATATGTAGAACATAATGATGACTTGAAGATTGGGCCTTGAGCCCTATAATTTTTATAAAATTAAAAATTCTCTATGTAAGAGGTTGGGAGCATAAAAATCTTATACAAACATTGTGTCTACACAAAATTCAAATTTCTATTTTTTTTAACAAAAATTTTTAAAAGAAATTTGTCATGTGATATCATATGCCCCAGTGAAAATTTTGTCCTCACTTGTAGTATTGAGCTCTAACATTTCCATCACCAACATATACATAAAATTTTAGTCACATTCCTTTCCAAGGTTGATAACAACCTCAAAATTTATGTATCCCTCTAAATAGTTCAAGAAGAGACATTTCAGTATTTCAAAGAGCTTGAGGGGGTGATCCCTCATCTATTTCTTCATTATAGGTTGATGGTTTAGGTTACTAGAGTTTGCATGAGATTTTCTTCCTTTGTCTCTTTTTTTGGGCAGTCTCTTCTCAAGTGTTTTTCTCCACACTTCCAACATGAAACTAGCTTTATTTTCTCCCTAGCCTTACAAATTTTCTCTCTGACCTTGTCACCATGACATTATTATATATCTATAGAGATTGATGCATATTGTAACAACCCTTGCATGTATGATAGGTTTTGTAGCAACATTATTCAGACTTTCCTACTCATCTTTCATTCTAATGAGCCTTTTAGTTTCTTCCTTGCAAATATTCAACTCAAATTTCAACTTCTTGGCCTTTTCTATTATATGAGGGGGAATTTTCCCTCTCTTTCTCATGGTGGACTTGTTCCAAGCTGTGCTATACCATAATGTTGTTCATCA
Source organism: Pinus taeda (assembly GCA_000404065.3). Classification (NCBI taxonomy): domain Eukaryota; kingdom Viridiplantae; phylum Streptophyta; class Pinopsida; order Pinales; family Pinaceae; genus Pinus; species Pinus taeda. The sequence continues at coordinate 48,384 of APFE031127606.1, read as the reverse complement.
TATATTTCTTGTTGTAGTTGGGTTTTCTTATGTGATGTCACACACACATAACTATTAGCCATATCAAGCATAAACATATTGGATTATTAACGTTTCATGCATGGTGATCTAAAGAATGTTGATATGCTATTGTTCACACATCTAAAACTCATTTCAGTCGCACATTCCAAGAAATTAAAAGAGCATATCAACATGTTTATACCCATACTAGTCAGCATGATTTGAATCAACATTTTACAAAAATGAGAAACCATGACCTTTGATGGGCCTCCCAAATAGGTATAACTTAAGTCTCGTCTAACAATCCTTAGGCACATTTAACCATTCATTCTACACTTAAAATATATTTTTTTATCTTTAATATGTTCTTAGGAAGGTTAAGCAATGATTGTTATATCTTGTGTTCCTACTACATTTATTGTGTAGGATATTGGGAATATTTGATGCAGATGACACATGATTCCAACAAGAGAAAAATATGGGGCTTGTCCCCTACTAAAGGATAATCAAAACTCAGTGGGCTCAAGGTCATTATCAACTCCCTATAGCTGCAAAGTCATTAGGGAAATAGATCCTACTTTCTATGGTTTTCAGAGGGAAGCAATCCTCTCTTCAAGGAGGTTGTCCCTCAACCATTTTTTGTATAAATAAGGAGCCTAAGTAGCCCATTAGGATTAAAAATTTTGGAGAAAATATTCAGAAGTAGAGAAATGATTTTTTCCTGATATTTCAGTTCTATCATTTTTCATGTATGAGCACATTTGTTGAATAATGAAAATCAATATTTTTTTTCCATACTGATTTTCCTTTAAGGGACTTGAGTCTCCTTGTGTTAGGGCCCAACCTAGGTGCCCAAGCCCCCCCCTTGTATTTTTACTTTCCATGCATTTAGTTTAGCATTTTTGCAAATCTCATCTTGAAAAATATTGTCTTTGCAATGTTAGTGAATAGTCTTCTCTCTAACTTTGTTTATGTATCTTTCTATGATGAATTTAGAAGTATTTTCTTTCATGCAGTGACACTCTTCATTTAAAGTTCAACTCATCCTTTCTATTGTTTTATTTTCTATAACTAGTTAGTTTATTAATCATTCATGAATTTTTCTTTCAGTTAGATAGTAGTTCTTAATTTAGATAATAGTTCTTGGGCATAGTTCATATTTTTTTGTGCACTTATGTCACTTAGATCATAATCCTTCTGCTCACTTTACACATTTCTTCCATCTGGCAGTACGTAATTTTTTGTCATGATGAGCTACAAGAAACTATAGATTTTCTTATGTGCTGCATGAACTGACCCATTAAAGGTACATGAGCTTGGGAAAGACTTATTCACCCCTCTATAACCATCCTTCACCTTCTTCACCCCTCAAAACACATGTATGACACCTAAAACTACTCTTGAGCATGCTTCATGTAGAAAAACAAGGGCATCCTATAACAACCCACCAATTGGATTAGAACAACTCCAATTTTTCACAAATCATGTTTAGCATTCATTAGCACATTAAAACACCCAATATACCATAAATAAAAAATTTATAAGGCCAAAGACCCCTTAGAATCCTTATCCTAGTAGCTGTAGCAAAACTACTATATTCCCTACTAATTAGGGTATGTTATTTGAATATTCTCTTTTGGTTGAAACTTGGTTTACCATGCATAATAAAATAGACTTGACTTTGTTCCAACTTTCATGAAATGATTTTATTTCTTTTATTGCAATTAGAATAATTTTATTTGTTTTCCTTTTCTTTATTGCAATTAGACTAGGGTTATTTGTTGTTCTTTGCTTTTCTACAAGTAAAGTAGGTTTATTTCTTGTCCTTTACTTTTCTACAAGTAGAGTAGCTCTACTTTTCTGCCAAGCTAGAGTAGCTTTAATTATTTTTATTTTCTTTCTTATAATTTATGAGAATTTCTCATAACCTAGATAGCATAAGTGGTCTCTGTACGCCTTAGCTTCTCTTTAGCTGGACTAGATCAACTAAAGAAGAATGCATTTCATGTTCCACACATAGTGCTGACATGTCTTATGTTATAAAATTATATATTAAAAAGTAATGGAACACATAAAATATTACAGAAACACAAACACTTAAAACACATAAAATAATAGAGACACAAAGACACATGGTTCACACAATTTGGGCTACGTCTATGAAGAAACAACTAGTCCTTCCTTTTATATTATCTAGAAAAATGAAGAGATACAACCTACAATAAATCCTCTGTAAGTTCCTCTTCGTTCTCACACAATCTCCTCTCTCTTTCTCACTCAACATACATGTATACAAAGCCACAACACAACTCCCTCATATAAATCAAGGGGCTTCCTTCTAGGGAAAAAAAATCCCTAAATTAAACATATCTTAAACCCCTAAACCACTTGGAGATTGATTATAGCAATTCCAGTGCTGCCTCATTTGTTGGAAAATGACTCCACTTTGGACCTGCTTATTTCTCATCTTCACCATCATACTTGAAGACCAATTGAAACTGAGAAGAATCTCAGTTTATCCGTAGTTGCAACTTTTGTTAACATATCTGCAAGATTCTGGCTAGTGTGTATATTTTCTAGCTTCAATTGTTCATCTTCTAACAATGACCGTATGAAATGGTACTTGAGCTGTATATGTTTATTCTTTGAATGAAATGTTGAGTTATTTGCAAGATGAATGGCACTCTCGATGTCACTATATAACCTTCACATCTCTTGCTTCTTACCCAATTCATCCATAAACACTTGTAATAAAATGATTTCTTTACTAGCCTCTGGAGCAAGAACATGCTCTACTTCCGTTGTTGAAAGTAAAATAACACACTGCATTTTTGAAACCCAACTAACAGTTATTCCACCTACAGTAAACACATACCTTGTGGTGCTCCTCCAGTTATCTCTATCACCTACCATTTTTGCATCAACATATCCCTGTAGAGAAAAATGTTTGAACCACTAAAGCATAATGCTTGATTTGTGGTACCTCTCAAATACATAAGAATACATTTCACTACCATCCAATGTTCTTTTCCTAGATTTTTCATGTACCTTCTTACAACCCCCACTACATGTGCAATATCAAGCCTTATGCAAACCATTTCGTACATTAAGGTTCCAACTGTTGATGCATATGGAACTTTAGACATATAATCCATCTCTTCCTAAGTCTTGGGACACATATCCTTATTTAGTTTGAAATGGCTAGCCAAAGGTGTAGTAACTGGTTTTTCATTTTTCATATTAATTCTTTCCAACACCTTTTGTATATATTCACTCTGAGAAAATGTTAATTTGTGATTTTTCTCGTCTCTAGTTATTATCATACCAAGGATTTGTTTTGCAACACCCAAATCCTTCATTGCAAATGAATTTGTCAATTTTTCTTTAAGCACATTTATTTCCTGCATGTTAGACCCTGCAATAAGCGTGTCATTTATATACAAGAACAATATAATATAACTTCCATTATTTTTCCTTTTGAAATAAACATAATGATCAAAGTGACATCTAGTATAACCTTGTTCAGACATAAACGTGTCAAAGTTTAGATAACACTACCTTGGAGCATGTTTTAGGCCATACAAGCTCTTCTTCAACCTACACACTAGTTTCTCCTTCCCTTTTAACTCATACCCTTTTGGCTGTTGCATATAGATATCTTCCTCCAAATTCCCATGGAGAAAGGTCATATTTACATCCAACTACTCAAGATGCAAATCTTCTGTTGCTACTAGACTTAAAATAGTTATCATTGAAGTCATTTTAACAACAACAGAATAATTTCATCAGATTTTATACCTTTATTTTATGCAAACCCCTTCACCACAAGTCTAGCTTTATATATTTTTCTACCTCCATCTTCTTCCTTCAACCTGTCAACCTATTTATTCTTCAAAGTTGTTTTACCCGCAAGAAACCTGACTAAGTCCCAAGTATAGTTATGTACTGAGGAGTCCATTTCTTATTTCATGGCTAGCTCCCACTTCTTCCTGGTTTATATCTGCAATGCTTCTTTATAACATTCAAGTTCACCATAATCAATCAACAATACATAATATAATGAAGGAGATTATCATTCAGGGGGTCTACTTATCCTAGTAGATCTTCTAACACCAATTTCAGGTGTTTGAGGTGCTTGTTGTTGTTGTGGCTATTGATCATTATGATTTTCAAGCACCTTTACTTTTTTTGTGATCTCATCAAGTACTATGTATTCTCTATTTTCTTTTTCTTTTTTCTTTTCCTACATCTAATCATTATACAATACTTTTTTATTGAATATGGCATCTCTACTACTAATGACTTTATGATTTTCATAATCATATAAGCGATAACCAAAATCATTAACACCATATCCATTAAATGTACATTTCTTAGATTTTTCCTCAAGCTTTGTTCTATTTTCTTTATTAATGTGGGCAAAGGCTTCACAACCGAGGTCTTTATAAATGAGTAGTTTACCTTTTTACCTGTCCATGCCTCCTGTGGAATACCAGCATCCAAGGAACTTCAAGGCCCTCTTTTTATTAGATAAACAACAGTATCTACAACATTTGCCCACAATTTTAAAGATAATCCTGCATGAAATCTCATGCACCTTTCATGCTCCATAATTGTCCTATTCATCCTTTCTGACACACCATTTTCCTGCGGTCTTCCTGGAAATGTATTCTCTCTACAAATTCCATGTTTTGAATAGTAATTATCAAACTCTTTGCTGCAATATTCTCCTCCATTGTCTGATCTGAGACACTTCAACTTATTTCCTTTCTCATTCTCAACCAAATCTTTTCATTTCTTGAAAGTATAAAATACATCATATTTATTTCGAATAATAAATCCTAGTTTTTCTAGTTGCATCATCAATAAAAGTAACATAATAATGAGAGCCACTGAGAGATGATACCTGAGAAAGTCCCCATACATATCTATGCACAAGCTCTAATTTTTCATGCTTATTTTCTTTCCCAACTCTGAGAAATCTGACTCTCTTCTATTTTCCATAAACATAATTCTCACAGGAATCCAAATCAACATGCTTCAAACTTGGCAAAAAAATCTTGAGTGAAGAATTTGCATCCCCTTCTCACTCATGTGCCTCAGCCTATCATGCCACAATGGTGTATCTGCTCCTATGGAGGTTAAAGCATTAACATAATTAGAAATACCATTACATAAATACAATGCACCAACATTTTCTCCTTTTTCTATTACTAGGGCTACTTTAATGACCTTCCAGGTTTTATCTGTAAAAGTAGTTACACAACCTTCACCTCCCAACTGCCTTGTTGAAATTATTTTTTTTCATATCTAAAACATGCCTTACCTCCTTCAATAGCCATTGTTTTCCATTCTGCTATTTTATGAAAACTTTACACATTCCAACAATTTTACAGGTTTTATCATCACCCAGACAAACCTGTCCAAAATATCCTTGAACACAATCATGAAAATGTTTCCTATCAGGTGTGGTATGAAATGAGGCCACTGAATCTACCACCCAGACATCAATAATATTTTCAAATGAAAGAATCAAAGCATATTGAAACACATCACTTGTTACATTCCCTTCATGATTGTTCTCTTCTCGCATTTCCAACACATTATCCCTAATCTAGACTTGGATCTTCTTTTCCTTTACTTACTGCGATATCCTTGGCTCTTTCCCCTTTCCATTTTTCTTCACCTAGTCTCTACAGTCAAATCATCATTTGATGTCATACCGAATCTTTCCTGTTGTAGTTCCTTGTAAGAATGACATCGACAACATCATAAAACTTTATGGTACTAGATCTAGAAACAAAGTTACTAATTGCCATGACTAAAGCATTCCAACTTTTTGGAAATGAGCACAGAAATAACAGAGCCCTAACTTAATCATCAAAATTTACCCCCATAGAATTTAAATGAATGGTAACTGTATTAAATTCATTTAAATGATTAGCAATAGATCCACCGTATGACATCTTCATATTAAATAAACGGTTCATAAGAAATACCTTGTTTGAGGCAGAGGGTTTTTCATATAGTTTGCCCAATGTCATCATTAAACCCTCTGTTGTCATTTCATTTGAAATATTAAAGGCTACCAACATCGCTAGGCACAATTGTATTTTTCGAAGTGCCTTTCTATCGAGAATGTCCCATTCTGTGTCTATCATACTTGTCGACTTCTTTGTTTTTCCGCTAAATGGTAGGTACAAATGTTTCTAATACAAATAATCTTCGATTTGCATCTTCCATAGCTGATAGTTTTGGCTGTTAAATTTTTCAACCATAACCCTACTATCATCTGGCATTACTCGAACTAGGAACCCTTCTCTCCTGCAATTTTATTATCCAAATAGACCTTTGGCTCTAATTCCAATTGTTAGAAAATTATATATTACAGAGTAATGGAACACATAAAATATTGTAGAAATGCAAACACAGAAATGCATAAAATACGAGAGACACAGATATACGTGCTTCACCGAATTTGGGCTATGTCCACGAAGAATCAAATAGTCCTTCCTTTTATATTATCCAACAAAATGAAGAGATACAACCTACAATAGATCTATTGTAATTTCCTCTTCTCTCACACACAATCTCCTCTATCTTTCTCAATCAAAATACACATATACACAGTCGGGATACAATTCTTGAATTCCCTCATATAAATTGAGGGATTTCCTTCTAGGACAAAAAACCCTAAATTAAGCATAACTTCTATTATCAGATCTTCCGCCTAATGAATGACCTAGATTACTACAAAATTACAATAGTTTACAAGGAAATTTTACATCTATTTTTTACTACAAGGCGTTGCCCTTGAACCCTTACCGACAGCCTGCTGGCCCCCAGACCCCCTAGTCGAGGGGGATGACCCTCCTCAAATCCCCACAAGGGGGGGAATTCCCCCCCACATGGACGGGTGTACAATCTTCCTAGGATATACATCCGGCTAAAACAAAGACCTCTAAATTAGGAATATAACCATACTCCACACTCAACATCTTAAGTGTGTGTGAACCCCAGGTTGATAATTAAAGTTGAGACCCTTAGGGGTTTGAAAATTTTTGTTATAATATTGAGAGCCATTAATCTCTGCAAGTTTAAAAGCATACACTGACCTTTATAACAATTATTATAATAAAAATGACCAACTATTCATCAAAATGAATTGTAATTATTTACATGTAGGCCTCCTTAGGTTTAGCGTTGAACCTTAACTTTTCATTTTAGTTTTTCTTGAGCCCATCCAATCCAAGTGTCAAAATTGGATGCTCTGATGCCACTTTGTAACACTCACCTCCACCCCCATGTATTCCCATGGGTATTGTAAGGTGTTACCTCATAATTAAATTGACCCTCATGATTTATGGTGAAGATGGGCTTACAAAATTTCTCCCTCACCAAAGTTAATGGAATTAACCTTGGAAAATACCCATCATGTGCAACTTTTTGAGAGATTTATGACCACATAAATTTTATCTTGATTCGATGCTCAGATCAAAAGTTATGCCCACTTAAATTTTGTCCATTTAATCCTTGCCACATAAGCGAGGTTCTACCACGTGGCTCCACCATTTCACCTAGGTGGCTCCATATCATTCTTCACATCGACATAAATATGGGTAATCCCACATCACCCATTCCATGTTAACAAATCTGTGGACCCCACCAAGTTTGACCTTCACATGTTATTTCATTCTTTTATGTTATATTCGGTTTAAAAAAAAAAATGGGTTAAATCTCTCACTACTTTCCAACCAGTGCTACATGCACAAACCACATGAGTGGCCCACATTAATTTAAGGGCCCCTTATTCCTTCCAATAATTAATTTGGGGGGGGGGGGGGGGGGGGGTCCACTATTTTTGACTTATGTGGCTAAATAGTGCACATTTTCCCCTCTACCCAATATTCTGCATGTTGCCACTTGTCCGCATCATCGACTTATATCAGTTGTGGGCCCCCTACCTTCCCAAGAATTAAAAATGTGGGGGTTTGCAATATGTCCATTGTTGTGAGTCATCTAGCACACCAATTTCCATTTCATGCTCATTTTTAGTCCATGCCCATATCGTGGAAGCACCATAATGCAACTTGGTGCTAAATATAAGGTGCAAACAAGGACTTTCCCATCTCTCAATGCCATTTTTGACGTCACAACTTCTGTCAGGCATGCCCAACACAAAGGTCATGCCTTAAGGGTCCTTCAATAAGAATTATTCCAGGATGAGGTTGTGTAACCCATTTTTCCACTTGTATATTAACCACAAGCCACATAGAGTCGACATCATCTAGCTCCATGTTACCTATCTCCACTGCAACTTATTGACATCAGACTGACATAAGGGTGATATCATCTTTCCATGTGGCATCCTATCACTTTGAAACAGTCATCCAAAAATTTACTCTTTGGCCACCCAATAGGGCCAAATATACATGTTTCATGTCAATGCCATGTAGGTGCCACGTCAGTGTATGTCAACATTACTTACCCTCGTGGCATCCACACAACCCTAATTGGTCTACATTGCACTTTCCACCTCAAGTGAAACTATGGGGGTCCCATAGGGCCAATCCCTTCATATAAATAAGCATTTTACCATTATATGCAATTTGTGGTCCACAAAAAACTTCCCCATTTCTTTCCATTACCATTCTAGTTTTCCTAGAATGCATATTTACCTATCTTGCCACCACACCACAACACCATAATACCTCAAGGATCTGAGTCATATAGGTGTTGTGCGATGTGAAATTTTAAGTCCAATAATGGGAATTTTCCCATCCTGTGGCATTCATCACTTCTACACCACAACGCTAAGAGGTAATAAGGCATTATAGGCAACCCAATGCAATGCAACATGAAAATCCACACTAGGTAATATGAATGGTTATTGTCACACTCCATGCCTTATGTCAATAAAACCTAGTCTCCAAAGAAGGAAATGCATATCACTTGGCATGGAGGATTTGGCACTAAGCCAAATCATTAAGTGAAATAATTAACTAGAGATTAGTAGTAATCCCTAAGGGTTAGTAAATCCCTTGATTCTTTGTAAAATTTCAAAATTCTTTTACAAATCTCACAAGGATCATTCAACCCACATACAAGCATGTTACTATATGAACTTAGGATTGAAGTCTCAAGGAATTCAATGACCTTGCATAACAATCCTGAACATCAGACATCGTTGAGATCCTCAATAATGACAAGAACAAACCTTCATTTTGGTGCCACTATTTCAAACATAAGCACAACCAATCCCAAGTACTAACCATAGACATAATAATTCCATAGAGATGTTAATTCTACCCAATAACAAGCATTATGAAAAGCCTATCCATGGCTAACAATACTCTATTGTTCAACTACAACAACACCAGATCCTTCTAAAAACTGGATCTAAACATTACTATCAGATCCCATGATATATATGATGCATTATTTCATTTATTGAACCATGACTAAAGGAGTCAAATAATCAGTCATCTATAAAAGAAATCCATGGCAGTTCTTGGCATGCCATATATATATTCTTAATAGAAAAAATCCATAATTCGTAGAAAACATATATATTTTTTATAGTTCGCACTCAAACCATGGAATTTCAAACACCATAATGGCTTATCTAGGTTCATTAACAATATACATAATGATGCAAGTTACTCTAGGGAACTTATCAACAACTATAGGGACCTGCAAGTTCCTTGCACCATGAGAATAATCATGCAAACCATCTCATTGTATATACATAGGAATATATATTCCCTCATTAATAGTGCATAATAGGTTAGTTTAAGCACATTAAATAAGTTCCATGAAGAATTCATGTGAGCAACTTCTAATGTCACAGAGTTTTGCACAACATTCCCGAGGTTAAAATAATTCACACACACATCACATAGATTTAATTCAAAATAAGATAACCTAGCATCATGGTTATGGTAGTAAACTACACAAAATTATAAGTATATATAAATGGATGGTTCAAATTTATGAAATCACAGTTAGCCTTGAGTGATTCCAAATCACCATTTAGGGACATATTAGACAACCTACAAATTAATGATAAGGTTGCAACAACATAACTTATTAGCTCAAAATCACCATAGATACACGATTTATCTAATCAACCCAAAAAATATAATAAATCAAACATTCTTATAGAAACATTACAAGATTAATCATTAGTCTTAAATATTGTAAGGAAATCATAGCATGTAGTCTAACATGCATAACCAAGAGTTACTTATTTGTCTATATTTATTTAGTTGGAAAATGACGGAGGGACTTCCACTCTCCACCCAACCATAGGCCAGCTACACTGTAACCTTTCTTGTAACTGACCACCCTCAAATTGGATCCAGGGTTTGAGGGAAATAATTGCATAGGTAAAGGGTTAAAAGCAACAGGTCAAACACAATTTGAGGACATGAATTCCATTGTTCAAGTATTTCACTAACTCAACAAACAACACTTAGTGGTCCATTCACTTATTGAAGTTCTCACGGGCCACACAAGCTCAAATAAAGGATTCAATGGTTATAAACACAACTACATAGATTATCATCAGGGTCACATAAAGTAGGCCACCAATTGAATGGTAAAAGCATTAAAATATAGGGAAATATGAGTTAGATAAGGCCGACCACATATCAATCCTAGAGCATCCAAATATATCATCATTTCTCCTCTGCCACCACTACATTCTTGATTCTTCTCTTCTCTATCTCCTCCGGTCGTTCAAGCCTATTCATCAATTCATTCTCTTCTTGATCTGCTAATTGAAAAGCCCCCAAAATGGACACCATGTGCCCCATTTTGTACCCATTATTCCACTCATGTCTCTTCCTTTCCTTCATGTTACAAGACAAAACATGTGTGCCTTCCTCTATCAAATATCATCTTGTCATGAGTGCTATGGTGTCTCGATATGTTGTGTCACCTCTTCCCTCTTCATGTGAGTTTGGGAATATTCATAGCATGTATTAGGTACCTAATAAACATGCAACAAGTGTAACCCACTAGTACACCACCAGTAACAACATCATTTAATTTAGCTAATATGGCTCATGGCTACAAGAAAAATAGGTGGGAAAGGAAGATTCAAATATTACAAAAAATTTAGGTAATGATAGGTGGGAAATAAATTTCCCTCTTAGTCCAAGGATCCATAATGTTTTCCAACCTTTAGATCTGTAAGTTAATTAATAACAATTACTGTATGTTCAATCATAGGTCTTGCCAATCGTATCTTCCATTATGGAACTAAAATAACAATCATCATTGCAATAAGTAGGGGTAGAACAAGGGGATGTTACAACATAGGATATCAAATCAGCATAAAAACCCACACTTGAGTCAATTTCATGGTGGCTATTTCCTTCATGATTTATTTTAGTATAGTTGCATCATCTAGACACCACTCCAACAAGTGCAATCCTCCTTCTAGTTTAGGCTTATTCCTTCCATTTATTTCTTCAACCAACACATCTAATAGTGTGATTCCGACACATGTAAACCAAGATCTCCTCATGGCTATGTGACTATGTTATCTTCCATCATTCTCCAGGAACACATGATATGGGGAAATTTGAAATCCATTTTAAATAAGGTACTATCACCTTGTTTGATTTGTGTCATGGTTCTAAGGCCTTTGTCAATTTTTTTTCCTTTCATTAACCTCTTCTAATATTTTTTTATTATTTACTTTTTAAAGTCATTTTCCAAATTCGTTTGAAACTCTAAATCACACTTTGAAGTCACTAGAGGAAAATCTATATTTTCATGTGTGAAGCTTCTCAAATAAATTTAATTGTAATTAGGCCTTTAATTCCAAAATTTGGTGTCACAAAGTGCTAATTCTAAAATCAATTTCTAATATACTTACACCAATCAAACTCAGATATCAATTGCTAGATTCAAGATACATCATCAAATCAAACCCACCCTTAAAATAGTGTTAAAGGGTCTCAATTTTATTCATTGGCCCTATTTCACCAATTGATTCTTTTGTTAGTTCAAACTATCCACATGAATGAAAACATAATGAAGTCAAATTAACATATTTGAATTATGCAAGTGAATTGTACTTATCCATATTCCTTCAAATGGGATTCACCAACACCATATGCTTAGACCATCAGTTTTTGAATATGAGTGATTAAATGACCCTTGAAGTATTAGTTTTAATTACACATGTCACAAATTTTGTTTTGATAGGTAAATATCATGATTTGACATTTATCCCTATTAATTAAATTTTTAGTTTGAGTATTTATGAGAATGCATATGATTTTGCATTCATGATTTTCTCCCAACGACCAAACTTACTGTTTTGGAGAATTTAGCAACTACAGTTAAAAACTAATTCCCTAGTTAAGTAGTTGTATCTAGAACAAGAGTTTAAAGTGTTTTAGACTTTTCCTATAAACAATAGATAAGATGAGAAGTTAGAAGGCCTACTTATAGTTCAGCTTTCCTCTCTTCTCCCTTGTATTGATTAGATTGCTCCTTCACATACTTAATCCGCTTGAGAAGTACCTTGTAAACACAACATAAGACAAAAGTCAATCAAAGCATACGATCTATTGAATATAAGTGAAAGGAATCATATACAATTCACACACATAAGCATTATGAAACAATACAAACATATGGGAAAAAGGTTCAAACACTTTATTAGATAGAAGAAGGAACTACGACCATCGGCATCTGATTCAAAGCCATTCCTCCAGCTTGGATCCCATCCACATCACATCAAAAGCATGACAAACTTGTCGCATCACAATACTTGCTTCAAAGCCAAATCTAATAGAAGCATTATCTCCTTACAATTCAACATAATCCAGCCCTTGATCACTTAGATGAGTGGTCAATTTATAAGAAGATGAAGGATATTTTGTCATTAATGGTGGCATTGAATGGCCTTCCATACTTAGAATTATTTCCATGGAGGAAGCGATGAGAGTATAGGATGCACCTTAACTCATTCCTCATCCATTTTCGAGCTCATAGGAGTTGATAAGTGAGGGAAACTTCTAGATGACTCCAAAAGATAAGAATATTCCCCAAACCCTATGTGAATTTCACTCATTCTCGTCTAGCAAAGTGAAAGGAAGCCTAAGTGCTCTGCAGAGCACCCTGGCAGTGGACTTAATTGGTCTGCAACGCACTTTCATAAGGGCTTACCTGGGCTGGTCCCTCTAGAGGCTATTTCTAGATGTCTTCAAGTCATGAAACTATCTGGGAAGGAGACATTCAAAGGGGTGACTTGTTTAGGGCATGAAGCAACTGAAATTAGGGTTTGATGAGCTCTAAAACATTGATCTAGATGTTGGGATTTGATGTGCCCAAATGGATCTATAACACTTACATTAGGAGTTTGCAATGAATTTTTAATGATGTATTGTCTAATTCAACATGTATTTCAAATCAAGGTCAATATTCTATAAAATCCACAACCTTGTATAATTTGAATTATTTGAGGAATTTTATGGTTTTTAATCTGATTTCGTATTCTAAGATAATCATGTATTCTCTTTTAATTGTGCTAAAATTTCTTAGGAAATTATATCTAACCTCGAACTAGATAGAGGAAAATGAAAAAAATCCATCAAGAAAGATCAATTTATTTTCATATTATAGGATCTTAAGGAAATTATATCAATCAATGTGGAAAAAGGTGGAACTATAGAGAGAAGAAAAAGAAAAGTACATATCATAACTAGTTCACTCCACTTGTCTATTATGATCTAGTTTACTTCCTTATGAAAGTGCACTTGGTTAATTAGAGCATGTTCTTGCATAAGCACCAATTTTATTCGATTTCACTAAATTGCATAGTATGGTACTCTTTTTTATTTTATATTAAGTTAATGCCCACGGGGGATTTGAAGCGATGACCTTTTCATAAGGAGTTCCTTGACAATGCACCCATTATTTGTACAATACAAAGCTTGGTGGGCATAGTATGGTATTATTTCATTTTTAGATGATTTATTTTTCCCTAAGTTAATGATAATCACATTACTCTAATTACTCTTTTCCCCTTCTCTTATCTCAATTTTCTAATTATATTGGTTCTCAATTAGATTCTATATTCTCAGAGATAGTAGAATTCAAAATATATGTCCAAGCATGAGATATAGAGTATTATAAAGCTTACCTACAATTCAACAAGGGTGAAATATTTTATCCCCCCCCCACTCCCAAAAAAAAAACCAGTATTCCTACGAATAATGGAAGCACAGTTCCAATGGAATTATTCAAGGAATTGTTTGGGAGGTTAAGGATTTTATTAAGACTATGGAAACACAAAGAAAAAATCTTAGAGGATTGCAACCTCTCGTCTTTTGAACCTAGCAACAAATTATTTTCTCAAGCATAAGTGTAGAACGAGTTGTAGGGATACAATGCCCCCAAGAAGTAATAAATTGAATCCTCATAGATGAATGAACATGAAGTGTTACAAGTGACCAATAGATAAGAGGGGAAATGAGGAATCACACAATTGTCTTAAGTTCACACATTTCCCCCTTCTTATTCTTCTTAATAAATCAAAGTATTCAAATTATAATAACCTTTTCATTTATGCATCTTGTAAAATTTTTATATGAAGTGTTAATGAATGAGAACCCATTGCTAATTATTATTTTTTAACACAAGGTTATTCCATAAAATGTGTGGTTTCTAATAATTTTTTTTATTAATTCACATAGTTTTGGAATGATACGAGTATACATGTTTATAATGCAAGTTTTTCTTACTTATAAGTAACTTGTTTATTTAATTTATCTCACAAATTGGTTTTATGTATCCTTGAAACATAAAGATGTAATTAGCTAGTCATTACTAGACCTTTCTATAATACAACTAGTTATTTAGATTTTTTATTTAATTTTCTTAAGTAACTTTTTACTAAGTTGGAAAGTAGTGAGATATTTGGTGATCTGTTTATGCCACAAATTTTTTTAATTAGCTTAGCTATCATCCTACGTTATACATACTATATTAATTTCATTTTATTTTATTACATTCTCAAAATTCTATAAATGGTGGAATGAGCCACCACTAGTAAAACTTGAACAAAACTATATAAACGTGGTCAAGCCATAAATTCGATAGGTTCCCTATTGCAAATAATATAGATCATAATTAGAACCTTTCAATGGGGTGAATTCTTACCCTATCAATATTTTTGGCTCTAGAAAGAGAACAATCCCCTGCATGGATGATGAAAAAAAATACAGTAATTTTTTACATACCCTTTTTAATGTGGATTTCAATTTTGAGAAAAAAATGAAGATATAATTATTAATCTTGAAAATCCATTTTTATTTATAGAAAATGAATCATTTTTGGCTATGACCAAGCAATAAGTAAACAAATTATAGTAATTGTTGGCTTAGTGGGTCTTGACCCAGGTTCAGAGTTAGTTTTGCCAAACAAATCCCTACAATACTGGCCCTTTCAGCATCAATTTTTGGAGTGCAGACTGAAGTCTCACCCGAAACAATATGTGGGGATGATGGAACCAAGTTTCCACACCCAGAGATGAGCATGATTTCGTTTTATGCCCTAAATCTTCCTTCGGGCATATCAATAAGCCTTTAGGGCTTATCAATATAACTACCCTAAATCAACTTATGTACCTTCGCAAACGTTTACAACTATCTTTCATGCACCCTGAATAGGTAAATCCTCTACTTACGTGCATCAAAGATTATGTGTAACCCAATAATTAATCCAATAGATTAAGTGTTTAATAACTTCAACATATAACAAGATAATCTTCGCATAAAAATTTAATAGTAATTGCATTCATATAACAGTATAAGTCATGTAAAGTTGCGCATCAATACATCATTATTTCATAAACCAATTATAACATAAGGCATGTTCATATAAATAGAAGTAAAGAGATAGCACAAGTATTTATGCAACAATATTCTTTATTAATACTCATTTCTGCTTACAGACTCAAGACTTCCCTGCGCACTCAGCTGCAAGGGTCCATGCACTCAACTGCAAACTCTACTCTAGGCCTCTGCGCATACAGCTGCAGAGCCTTTCTTCCTAATCTTCTTCATTAACTCTTTAGAATTATCCCATAAACCAAAATGTTAATTCTCTATGACCATGCCTTATACTCTCTAAGACACACTTATTTATACAATCCCATGGTCTACGGACCATGGGTAAATCTTTAAAATCTGACTCAACTTACATAAAAGAAGGGTAAAACCTTTATGACACTTTAACTATCTACATCTCCATGACCACAACTTGCAAAGAATTTACATATTTATACAACAAAACTTGGACTTTTGCCCCAAAATTGACCCTAGGGGACCCCATCCCAATAGGCCCCCAACACAAAGCTCGTGACTCGCCCTCGAGCCATTCTACTGGCATTGAGATCTTACTATGAAGATTGCCCAGCTCCACTCGTGTTACTACTACCTCAGCCACACTCTGTGTGGCTTCCTGCTTGATCTGCTCCACTAGTTGCTTTGTTACCAGTCTTGCACTGGGCTCCTTAATTTTCTGTTGCGTACTCTGTAAATTTGCCAATTTCTCCTGAACGTTGGTGGAGACGATGTAGGCCTCATCCAACCAAGTCCCCAATTTGGCCTTAAGGACTACCTTTCTCTTCTATGTTTCTTCCACCTATGTAAACAAATGTCTCACCTCCTGCAACTTAGCAAAGCGTTGTGCAACAATAATGGTGTGCGTTGTCACCCTTACTTCATCATATTGTTTCTAGAGTTCACGAGCTTTTGTATTCAAGGCCTACAGAGTGGGATCTTCCTGTAGAGCTATGATTTCATTCATTTCTTGCTCAAAAAGTGCAGTGAAAGCTACCACCATGACATCCACCATTGTGACTCCATCCTTCATAGTGGCTTCGCGTTGTTCGCTTACCTCTGGTGGAGTTGATGGTTGCGACTTCAACTCTAATTTTGTGATCTTCACGTGTAGCTCAAACTGAACTCTAACCACTACTGACTTGGCGTTGCCCATGTCTATAGCTAGCTTTCTGATCTTCCTCTCCAACGATGCTTCCTCTGGTATATGCAGTTTGGGTACTGTTCTACAGGCTTCTGCCACCACGGCTGCAAGCTAGTTGTTCTAAGCCTGGATTTTCTTCTATGCCTCCAATGCCTTTGACTTCTTAGCGAACATTTGTTCATTTTTCACTCTATACTTGCTGATGAGATTGAGGCTGCTCCCGAGCTCTAAATTCTGCTTTCACTCCTACCTGTAGCATGTGCATGTACTCATTCGGGAGCACAACCAGGTTGAGGTTGATGTTCTTTAAAGAACTCACTATGGCCTTGTCATCGGCCACCTCCGCACTCAAAGATCCATCTAGCAACGCGATTGCCTAGAGGTTTAGTGATCAAACTATCTCATCTGCCTGAGTGGTCCCCAGTGCTAAACTTGTTGTTGTAATGCTGCTCTGCCCTACGCCTACCTGGATTCTAGTTTTTTGAATCTACAACACACGCAGATCCTTCTGGATGGTGCTTAGTGCTTGTTATTGATGCTACTCAAGCTGTTGCAGTAATTTTGTTGTAGTATCCTGCACCTTGTCACCTATCTCATCTAGGTCATCATCTGTTAAAGTGATTGGATCCAGCGACGGCTTTGTCGCCTTGGACTTCCACCGTGGTCCTTCCTTTCCCTATTCTTTGTATCTTTTTGACCTGGAAAGGAGTGCTTTCCTACTCCTACTAACCATCGCTGCCCTGGTTTGACTTCTCTTCTTCCTTCGTTTTGGGCAAAGGAGACTTATCACTCTGCTCAGAGTCGTGCTCCTCTTGTTCAACCTGTTGCTTCGCGGCATGCTCCGCTTCCACCTAGGCCTTCTCCTTGGCCTCTTTTCTCTATTTCTCACCCAACTGCTGAGCCTTCTACTTGGCCGCTTCCTTCTTCTTCTTTTCTCTAGACTTGACAGTACCCGCGACCAGATCGGATGGAGAGTGCCACTTTGTTGGCTAGCACTTGATGACTTCCTCAATAGCATCATTTGTAGCAAGGTAGGGTAGGTCAAACCATTTTTGTTGTGGATCCTTCTTCACCCACATGTAGACATGGTGGAAGTCAGCTTTGAACTTCACGTACCCTAAAATATTTTCAAACACAGTTGGTGACAACCATGGCTTTTGGTTGATGTCCATGCGAAGGCTAGCCTCCATCAACACCCAAAAGAATTTGGTCTCTGTGACTTGCGCAACATCTTTTGTGGCCCAAAGAGATGCAAAATTTACAACCTACAGAAAATCCTTATCCACGGTAGGAAACTAACTGTCATCTAACAAATCCTAAGTGATGAGCACAATGGAGAGAAAAAACCATGAATAGTGGAATTTTTTACTCTCATATTATGCCTCTCGATAGTTCGCAAGGAACTTGCTATAAAGGCAACGTGCCTAGTTGAATTGTACGCCTTCCTCATATTAGGAAAACAAAGAAATCACTGGTGCCAAAACTTTTTCTGTGCTGCATTTTCTTATAACTTTTCCCACAAGGATCTATGTGACAACCTTTACTGCGGGGTTAGTGATTGAGGTTATAGAGTACCCATGTGGCTTTTTCTTGAGCTTAAATTTATCCTTCATTTTTGTTGCAAGGTCGTGCTCACTCGTCTTTCTACCAAACTTCTTGGCTGGATTCAACCCTGAGTGTGGAAACAGTGGGATCCAATGGATCAACATATTGGTGATGGGGATTTCCATGCTCAGCCACAAACAATTGTCATGCACTAGGTTAGCAACTGCTTAATGACAATCAAGTTGATATTGGAGCTATGGTAGTAGGGCACCCACAATAGGTTCAGCAACCCCAATTGGTTCACTTCGTGAATCCATTCCACTGACTCTAGCACGGTGACACCTGATTCTTTGTAGAACACACTCTTCATGTAATGTTATGTGGCCAAGTGGGGGAAACTCTCATGGTCTGCCAAATCCCAATATTCCAGCTTGAGATGGGGAATCCGCGCCAAGTGCGGACCTTCAAAGGTGATGTTCTCCAATAGCAAGGGTGTATTAAGGAGGAATCTTCCTACATCTAAGTCCTTAGGGACCTTCACTTTCCCTTTGTGTAGGGGGATGAGATCCAGAAACTTGGATATTGGATTCATCCCCTTGGTGTTGATGTCCTCCGTGCCCTCTTCAACCTCCAAGTCCACCACTTTTCCCTTCTCTTTCACGCTCAGTTTGTCTTTCTTCTGAGCTTGGGTGGCCGCATGCTTCCTCGGTGACTTATGCACCAACATAGGCTTCTTCTACTTGTCCTTCTTAGGTTTGGTGACTTCCCTCACCAGTTTCAACTTCGACCTAGGCAACCTCGGTGTCGTAGGCATAACAACTAGAACCTCCATGATCACAACTTCTGGAACCACTCCCTTAGAAGCGACATCTCCACCAGTAGCCATAGTTTCCATGCAGCTTGGTCCTAGCATCTTTTCCAGGATGAATTTCTGATTTACCTCTGATAACTTAGCAAATGCAGGGCTCACAACTAAATCCTCCCAATACGAGTGATTCATAGGCAATTGACAACACAATGCAAAAATTCCAAGGATGAAAATTGTTTTTCATTGTACGACCACGCGTAATTTATAGGCGAATTCGAATTCAAATTCGACTGTTCCCCCCAAAATATATCCATAAATGTTGATTTGGCAGCAGATCTCCAAATATTTCAGCCTTAAATGCCTTAAATGTTCCCCCCCCCCGCTCCTCTTAACGATCTCCTAGTAGTCAAATCATGAACAGTGAATGTAACGGTTACTTTCTAGTTGTGCTGCATGGTCTCTTCCCCTATAGTGTAGCTCCCTTTGCACTTCTTCGGGTACTGTGACAACATTCGTTTTTGTGCAGACCCCTTGTCACGGTGTTCTACCAACTGGATAGTGTAGTTTGTAGTCTCGTGCCTCCTTGCAACTTCCTAGAGTGCTAAGACTGTGCTACCATCATGTAGTCATTGGGTTGGATCCCCGGTGTATGGCTTCAACTTCGCAAGCTAAATTGCTCCACCATCTGTAATCTCTTTGATAACATATGGCCCCAGCCAATGCATCTAAAATTTTCCAGGAAACTTATCAAACTTACTATCAGATAATAAAACTAAATCATTTACCTTGAAGGTGCGTTGTTTGATGTGTCGATCATGCCAAGCTTTTTTGTGTCCCTTTTGAACTTGCTAATGGAATCCAGCCAAAGACCTATCTTCCTCGAGCTCTATTAGCTACATGAGGCTTTCTTTTAAGGCTCTGCATTTTGCCATTCCTATGAGGCCACTATGTGTAGACTAGGCACAATGTATTCCATAGGCATTACAACTTCCACACCATAGACCAACCTAAAATGTGTCTGACCAGTAAGATTTTTACAAGTAGTTAGATAGGCCCATAACACTGTTGGTACGTGCACATCCCAATCATTCTGCTACGCATTGGAAGCCTTCGTTAGCGCATTCTCCAATATCTTATTAAAAGCCTCAACCATTCCATTGGTTTGAGGATGGTATGGCGTACTCTTCTAATGTTAAACCTGGAACTCCTCTATCAGCACGTTGATGATTTCATTGAGAAAATGCGTATCGTGGTCACTCATCAAAGCCTTTGGGAAACCAAACCTGGTCAACACATATTTGAATAGAAATTTCATTGTTGTTTCCCCTGTACAGTCCTTAAAAGGTTATGCCTCCACCCATCTGGTCAAATATTCAGTTACGGTGATGATATATCACGTGCCTGTCTTTTTGCCTTAAGGCTAAATCGGCCCTACAAAATCAATTACGCATTTCTCAAATGGTTGCAAAGACATCTTTGGATTCAAAGGTAGCTTATCCCTCTGTGATGGCCTACCCGTCCTCTGACATGCATCGCATGCCCTGCAATATGATTTAGTATCTTTATGTAGTGTCTGCCGTCACAACCCAACACGCAAAATCTTCTACGTTGTTGCTTTCCCTGCATTATGTCTCTCGCAACTCCTCCATGAGCTTCAAGGAGGATATTGTTTCTTTCAAAGTCGGGCACATAGTGTCGAAGTATTTCATTCGAGCCCATCTTATACAAATGGCCAACAATAACTCAAAAGTTTCTGGCACGTACCACCAATTCTTTCTTTTGTTGACTAGTGTATCCCTCTAGAGCCATCCCTGTGGTTAGAAAGTGGATAATCTCTACAAAGTGATTATTTGATACACGCACCATGAAGAGTTGTGCGTCAGCCAACCCTTCCTCCAAATTAGTAGGCTCCTCTCCTACTCCAATGCGCAATAGATGGTCTAGCCCTACATTCAACCTTCTTAGCTTCACAATCACCACAAAATGATGCTCCTGAAACAACATCAACCATCTGCATATTCCCCCCCAACACAGGCTTATTGACTAGAATGGTCTATGTACGTCTTAAAATGTCCTCCTAGAAGGTAATGTTTGAACTTCTAGAGCACGTACACCATAGCCAACCCTTCACACTCTGTCTTCAAGTAATTATTTTTAGCCTTAGACAACTTCTTGCTCGCAAATGTTATAGGGTGATCCAATTCTCCTTTACTAGCCTATGTCAGCATTACTACTAGCACAATACATGAGGCATCTACATGCACATGGAACCCCTTCTTCCAATCTTGGAAGACTAGGATTAACACAGTGACCATTTTCTCCTTCATTACATCCAAGCTACACTGACATTCTTTGTCCCAAAATAATTTAGCATCCTTATTTAGTAACTTTTCCATAGGCACGGTAATCTGAGCATAACTTTTGATGAACTTCCGATAATATCCATTATGTCCCAGTGTCACGCACAACTCTTTAACACTTCTTGGCACTTCCAAATTGATGATCACCATGATCTTCGCAGGGTCCACCATAAGTCCTTACCTCCATACCACATGACCAAGAAGATCCCAAAAGGGACACAAAACAAGCATTTATTTAGGTTTAGTGCAATCTGATACCTTCGGCATGTATCCAACATTAAGTGTAGACTATCTACATGGAGCTTGACTAGTCGAAACATTGTCCAGTCATCGAAATAGACTTCCAAGAACGTGTGAATGAACTCTTTGAACATTGCGATGACCACGCGCTAGAAGATTGTCAGTGAATTCTTAAGTCCGAAAGGCATCACTGTATACTAGAAACATCCCCATTCTATTGTGAATGTGGTCTTACTTTTGTCTTCCAGCATGATTGAGAACCCATCAATGAATGAATAGGCCTCCTACCCGCCAACATTATCTAGTACTTCATTTGTGAATGGAGTTGGAAAAGGATCATGAATGCAAGCATCGTTGAGCTTCCTAAGATCTACATAGATCCTTATTTCATCCTTCTACTTCTTTTCCTGAACAACCATTGGACTCACCCAATCAGATTCCTCCATTGGTTCAATAATATCTGCTACAAGCATCTTGTCCAACTCCAAGCAGACCTTTTCCTTGTATTTGGGATTAAGGTGAGATGGCCTCTGCTTAACAAGATTTGCCTCCAGTTTCAAAGTTATTTTCATCACCCCCAAGTCGCCTATGATGCCTTTTAATTTTGAAAATTTTGTGGGAAATAAATCCTAATATTCACGGAGCAACTCAGTGACTTTATCAACTATAGCATCATCCCAGTAATACCATATGTTCACAAACTTTTGTTCCACTTCTGTACTAATGTTTGCTTGCTTAGTTTTCATGGGCACGATGATGTTGGGGTTCTCTATCTGTGGTCCCTATACTTTGCGGTGTCATTCTTCTTTGGGGATGTTAATATTCCTTAGATCCTCATCCTCTCCTTCAGTAGTCATATAATAGCATTCCAGTGCATGGCGGAGCTGGGTGCTCCAATCTGGTTGAATCAATTCCAAGGGATCCTGTGGAATTGTAAAGATTGCTACCTTAACCTCCTGTAGCTCTTCATCAATACTCTTGAATTCATCCCCAAAGTTGAACGTCCTCACGAACCCCTCTCTTAAGATATCCCATTCCGCAGTGCCGTGGTGGAGCTATGTTTCCAAATATCAGTTCATAGGGATAATGTCCAAAGTTTGATAGAAAATATGCACCCAATCTGGTTGCAGATCTGTTCCATAAACCTTAGTCCACTTTACCAAATGATCACATGGATAATTTCTCCCATCATACTTTTTAGTCAACCGTACCTTGGGGTGACCAAATCAAAATTGCATCATGCTCCTATAGTCGCTCCATTCTTCAAAATTGTCTTTATGCATACCCCACCACCATGCAGGCATAGCGCCAAATCCAATGCTTAGAAATGATGCTTCTTGGGAACTTCCCTTTCAAAGGCATCTAGAAATTTATCCACATTAGTTAAACCATAATAATAAGGTAAACTTCTTACCTCGTATGTTACACAGTGCAACAATTTAGTCATCATATTACATCGCAGTGTAGATACTTTGTGTAACCTATTCTGCTAG
Source organism: Pinus taeda (assembly GCA_000404065.3). Classification (NCBI taxonomy): domain Eukaryota; kingdom Viridiplantae; phylum Streptophyta; class Pinopsida; order Pinales; family Pinaceae; genus Pinus; species Pinus taeda. Next base: position 24,928 of record APFE031127606.1, on the reverse strand, counting down.
TGCTCCAATTCTTTGTTTGAATCTGATGTATAGGAGCTTTCATGGTCCCATGCAATTCATCCCTCGGTTGTTGGATTAACCCAATAATGGTCTCACGTTGTTATCTTATAGATCTGGTCCAATTCATCGTCACTTTCCTTATAGTCACGAACTGGTTTAGTGTAGCACGGCCCTTCTGTAGGGTCCAATGGTACTACCACACAAGTGTTTTTCTTTCAAATGACATTGTCTGCTTCTTCAAATTGATGAACCCATTCATGCCAATAGCCCAATCAATTCCCAAGAGTGCGGGCTATGGATTACTATCATCAACAATCTCTATCACTTCAAAGTCATCCAACGCACTCGCACCTTCTATATGTACTGTTACCCAATGCAATTCCCCATAGGGATAATATTTTGTTGATTTTCCATTCTTAATTAAATCAGAGACCACTACAGCAAAGGCATCCCCATCGTTTCCCAAGTCTGTTTAGGAAAAACATTTACATCCGACCCTAGATCCAAAATAAGTTGGTCCATCTCGTATAATCCTATTTGCATGGTGAGCCTCATCTCGTGTCCTATTCTCATCTTATGTCTGCCAATATTTCTGACCGCGGGGTGCCCATCAGAAGCATTATCCCTACCAACACATTTGTTTATCAACTCCTGTAATCCTTTCACAGCCCTGCTATCTCGCAGCAGTTTCATGCAAGTCTCCAAGAAAGTAGTAAGCATGGAGGGTTAACTTCTTCAGATAGCCTATCTTGACTTCCTAAGGTAGAGGCTTTAGCAAAGCTTTTCTTTGCTTCCATAATGTTTCCTTTGCATGCTCCAGATCAAACCCAACTTCTTTTTCTAGAGACTTGTGGACCCATTCACCTTCTTTAGGTTTTCTTCGCTTATCATCACTAGTTGTCACACCACTTCGCAGCATGATATTGACATTGGGATCCTCTTCACGAGGCTCTGCCCTCATCATTTACAGGTTCTGGGTAGGTTGTTGAGGCGGCATCTTCTTCTCCTTCATTTTAGCTATCAATATAGGGCATTCTTCTATTATGTGGTCAAACTAAGTACAATACCAACATGACAACGTGTTTGCCTAGTACACTCCCATGCGTAGTGTCCTAGAACTCCACAATTATAGCAAATGACTTGCCCTTGATCTCTACCAGGTCCTCCTCCTCCTCAACCTCGTTTGTATCCCTGATATCCTTTGTGCACTCCCCTAGTGCATTTATCTAGAGGCTAAGTTTCTTTTTGTATCCGATACACAAGTGTTCTTTCCATCATTAATTCATAGCTACAACAATTACACTCTTCGTGGCCTACCGATTTATAGAAGTTGCAGAATAACTGTTACAGTGTCTGTACAATCTTTTTTAGTAAGTGGCAATTGTTTGTTACATGTTTTCCTACTACTTGATAGATAGTGCACCACATCGTGAGCCCTGTACTTGGTTCTACTAGGGCTTTTGGCCTCAGAGGCATGGGCCCTTTTCCTACCACATAATTCATGAAAGCAGGGCAATGATCCTTATCATGCCCTTGGTTCTTACACTTAATGCACCAAACTTCTTCACACACTTTAGGTCGAGCCATTTTTTCCTTCTTCAAGCTCTGAAACTCCAAGCAGAGGTTCTGCAACTCTACATGAATCTGTTGAACTCCCAATGTCATATCCTGGATAGGCATCTCATGTAATCTCATTGCGATCTCCAGCGCTTTCGCCTGCGTTCCTATCTTTTGTTGTGACAAAGAAATCCTTAAGTGAGGCAGGAGCATGACTATAAACTAGTCACGGCACTGACTTTCTGTGAGATTCATATTGGCTTCGTAGATTCTGCACTTCAGTCTCTAATATAGCTCCGAAGGGTGTTTCACCTATCCTCATCATGATTTCCCTGTAACCCCACTACCAACTGTGTTTTAGACTTATGCCAACTAAATTCCTTGTTCATAGCAGTCTGAGTGTCTACTAATGATGCCACTGGGTTATCAGCGTAGTACTTAATGTACCACGTCAATGTACGATCTTATAGAGTAGTAACCACTGCACTTTATTCATATGATCATCTGTAATATTTTGTGTTTTCCACATGGCCTTTACAACGAACCAAAACTAGTACAGGTCCTCATTTCCCAAGCCCTTGAAAATGGGCAATTTCATCGTGTTCGACATAGTGAATGGTGGTGGAGGTCGTGGTGTGTGGGTGAAGGTGTATGCTATGGAGGTGAAGGTGGACGAGGTTTGGATGGATGAGGTATTCTTGGAAACCCTTACTCTGTGGTGAAGCCAGTGCTGCTCCCTCATCCTCACTCAGAGAAGGATCAATCAGTGGGCTATCTTCAGGGCCTTTTCTCCCTCTATCACTAAAGAACTTTCCACTTCGTGTAGCTCCAAACATCAAGGTAATGGCATAACCTGCTTTTCACACAAGAGCATCTTAATCCAAGTATTCAAAGATCTCAAATACTTACCTCGCAGTCCCTTGAGAAAACATCGCTCTGCTTTGTTGTAGCTGACTGAGGTATCTACCATGAATTCTGTCATGAATCCTCCTATGAGTTGATCAAGCAAGTGATCAATAGTGCACACGAGCTTATCTTCAGAAGCTTCCAATCTTTGTACTAGCTCCAGGGTCCACACTATTGGACTGTTAAGCCTCCACCTTCCTTGGTCATCTGCCAATTTATCGATCCACTCATATAGTTCAATCGAGAAGGTGCAGAAGAAGATCTTGTGTATTTATATGTACAAGTATCTATCCAACCACTGTTCCTTCATCAGGCGTGGATTTCTATTTTCTTGTGTCACGAATTCGTGGATCTTTAAATCCAACCACTCCTCAATTTCTTTCTTGGTTGGATTCCAGTGATGCGACATCACACATCTCTTTGTGTAGATCCTGGTCCTAGCAACAGAACCATTTGTTGGCTTAGTGGGTCCTGTCCCTGGTTCAAAGTTAGTTTTGATAAACAAATCCCTACACTACTATCCCTTTCGACATCAATCCACAGAGCGCAAACTGAAGTCTCACTTGAAGCAATATGGGGGGATGATCAAACCAATTTTCCACACCCAGGGATGAGCATGATGTTGTTTTATGCCCTAAATATTCCTTCGTACAAATCGATAAGCCTTTAGGGCTTATTGATAAATACCCTGAATCAACTTTTATACCTCCACGAACATTTATGACTGTCTTTCGCAAACCCTGAATAGGTGAATCCTCTACTTACGCGCATCAAATATTACGTATAACCCAGTAATTACTCTCATAACTTAAGTTTTTGATAACTTCAACATATAACAAGATAATCTTCACGTAAATAGTTAAGAGTACTTGTATTCATATAACAGTATAAGTCGTGTAAAGTCACACATCAATACATCATTATTTCATAAACCCATTATAACATAAGGCACATTCATATAAATACAAGTAAAGATATAACACAAGTATTTCTACAATAATCTTCTTTATTAATACTCAATTCTGCTTACAGACTCAAGACTTCCCTGCACACTCAACTGCAGGGGTATGCACACTCAACTGCGGACTCTACTCTAGGCCTCTACGCACACAACTACAGATCCTTTCTTCCTACTCTTCTTCTCTAACTATATAGACTTCTCCCAATGACCAAAACATTGCCTCTCTATGACCATGCCTTAAACACTCTAAGACACACTTATTTATACATTCCATCTTCAATATCTAACTCAACTTACATAAAACAAGGGGGAAACCCTTTATGACACTTTAACTATCTACATGCTTCGTGACCACAACTTGCGGAGACTTTACATTGTTATACAACAAAACTTGGGATTTTGCCCCAAAATTGACCTTAGGGGACCCCATGTTTATAATGCAAGTTTTTCTTAGTTATAATTAACTTGTTTATTTAGTTTATCTCACAAATTGATTTTTAGTATCCTTGAAACATAAAGATGTAATTAGCTAGTCATTACTAGACCTTTCTATAATACAACTCATTATTTAGATTTTTTATTTAATTTGCTTAAGTAACTTTTTACTAAAGTTGGAAAGTAGTGAGATATTTGGCGATCTGTTTATGCCACCAGTTTTCTTAATTAGATTAGCTATCATCCTACGTTGTACATACTATATTAATTGCATTTTGTTTTATTACATTCTCAAAATTCTATAAATGGTGGAATGAGCCACCATTAGTAAAACTTGAACAAAACTATATAAAGGTGGTCAAGCCATAAATTCGATGGGTTCCCTATTGCAAATAATATAGATCATAACTAGAACCTTTCAATGGGGTGAATTCTTACCAATTTTATAGGGTCAGTAAACCCTATCAATATTTTTGGCTCTAGAAAGAGAACAATCCCCTGCATGGATGACAAAAATATATACAATAATTTTTCACATACACTTTTTAATGTGGATTTCAGTTTTGAGAAAAAAATGAGGATATAATTATTAATATTGAAAATCCATTTTTTTTTTTTTTTTGTAGAAAATGAATCATTGTTGGCTATGACCAAGCAAGAAGTAAACAAATTACATTAATTTAAACATACAAAAAGCAAATTGACAAGTTTCTTGTAACTCTTTCATTACCTAAGGAAATAGAGCATATGAAAAAAATATTTATACCAGTGTCAAGACTATTCTAGAAATTGTAGAGGATTTAATTATGCTCATGCCTACAAAAATTCCTTAACACTAAAGACAATCTAATTATCTCCTCTTGCTTTATCCACTCATTCTTCAAATCCTTCAATTTCTGACTATGATTCTGAATTTGCTAGAAAAGCTTATGAAATTATTCAATAGATTATTGCCAATCAAATGATTGAAAATTAATAGCAACCAATTGCTTGGAGAGCTCATGGTACTCTAGATTTAATAATACAACTTCATGATCTTCCAAGGCACCCTAAATTTATCCTATTGAAATTTGACCCAAATAAATTAGGCTTACCAAAGTATCACATTAAAAATTTCTATTTGGATTTTAGATTATTGATGTTGAGTATGAATATATAATTTGCATAATGTTTCCTTATATATTTTAAAACAAAGGTTCCATATGGTATTTTAATTTTCTAGTAGGAAATTGAGGTTATTTTGAAAAGGAATTTGTTGTTGGGTGAAGAATCTACTTTTGTTGGAATTACAAAAGAATTAATAGCTATAATAATGTATAAGAAATGGTAAAGGATTTTAACTAGTGTTTCATTACAGTCTTAAACAAATTATTATTGTTATATGCTAGCTCAAGAGCTAAACATTGAATACTACACTAATGATTTACAACCCTTAGTTTCCACGGTTGTTAAAAGAGATGAAAAAAATACATTTTCTAATGATTTTGGAAAATCTAAAGATGTATAAAAAGAGATGTTGGGTTTGATAGGAAACCCAGGAAATGAAAAGGAAAAGTTTTCTCATTAAAACATTTTTAGTTTTCCCAAACTTGCCCATAAAAATAATGAGCTTTAAGAGAAGGATCTTATATACAGGGAAAATGTTCTACACCTAGTTAAAAAATATCAAATAAGATTTTCATTCTAAGAAAGAATGTTGGAGAAGGTACCTCTAATCAAATAATTTAAAGTCTTATTACAAAAAACCAATCACTACTTCAAAACCACTTAAAGGTAATACTTTTAATTTTAGTTTCAAAGATGTACTTGTTATCACCTGAATATTTAAAAATATTCATGCAATTGCTAGAAATAAATGGAAATGATACAACAACAAAAAAGTCATTTTTACACAATATTTTGTCACGCCTCCTGCATTTTGCTATGACATACCCCAAAGTGCCTAAAACATGACCATCATGCAGTGTAATCATCCATACATGTAACTTAGATCCTCTCTAAAACACTGATTGAAAAATGTCTTGAGCTTCCCCTGAAGGAAATGGCTCTAAATCCCTAATTGTAAAATAATTGCTCCCCTGACATTGAAAGCCGCGATGGTCGCTAGTTACAATATAATAGCCCCATGATGCCAATGCACTTTTTTCTTGGATACCAGCAATGATCCCTAAAAGAAAATTTTCCCAAAGAGGACAAGAAGCTCCATGATCTAGAGGCTTCGAGAACAACGAGATAGAGGTTGTTCGGCGTGGATGAGGTTGGGTTATCTCAACTTGGTTATTTGAGATAACTACTTGAGATGAGGGCCTTCCCCTATATTTGGAGAGATCCTAACTCCCTTTCCCTGCCTATATATTCATCCCCTCCCATTCCCAAATAGTGGCTCTTTGGCTATTTTCACCCTTATGCTAAGATTGTGCCTACATGCTACTCATTTGGCTTGGAGAAGGAGTGCTTGGACAGCTTGAGATTGGACTTGGACATTCACTCAAGGAGATATTATTGACATCAAGGCTTGGTTTTATACATCCTCCTTTATTCTATTAATATATACAACTACTGGTTCATTTTCCATAAATGTGTATGTTAATGCATCATTTACGTTAATGTTCCTTAATCTGTTAAGTAGGTTACTTTTGATTATGCTATTTGTGCTTGCATGCTTTGTTGTGTCTTGATCTCTTGTGCAGGAATTTAAATGATGTGAGAAGTAGGACTGATCTCGTGGTGCAAGAAATTCGAGGTCTTCAACAAAGGAGGATATTATAGCATTAGAACAAGGTAGGCCATCTTCCTCTTCTTCTATTTTGATTATAACTTAGGAAAGTCTAGTAGATTGTCACATATGTAGCTAGTCCCACTCATTGGGATATTTTGAAAGAGCCATTTCCATATCAGCAGACTCATTTGGTAGACCAACCTCAATCCTCTACCTCATCTGGTTCTCAATTTTCATGATGCAGGGTTCATTGCCTATCTCTATCGCTACTCAATAAAAAGGTTGCCAAACCCCAAAAAAGCAGACGATGGAAAAGGAAAACATTGATATACCTTCTACTTCCACTCCATCGGACCATATTGAGAGCCCTAATAATGAATCCTTTCTCTGACACCTCCCAAAGGTGTGCTTCAGAAATCATCCTATAATCCGAATGCCAGAGATGCATAACATTACAGCATAGTCTAAGATCTAGTTCAAGCGTCGTTGACAATGTCTACTCTGGACGTTCTCCAAACATGTCCAATGCATCGAAAATCATTGTTGTCTACTATAAGAGCCATTGATCTTGATCATTCCAGTTTGATTGCTTTCGATCTTGAAAACCATGTTCCTTGTCTTCCTCATCAGATTGCTTTTCTGATTCAAGTTATTATAAAATGAAAGATGATCCATCAGGCTATCATTGATGAAGGTTTTTCCACTTGCATCATGTTAGTTTTATGTTGGAAAGCCATTGGCTCTCCACCCGCTAACCAGTCCCCGAACACTTTGGAGGCCTTTAATGGTAGAGGTTCCCGTTTGTATGGAATTCTCACAAGTTTTCCTATCACTTTGGAAGGGAAAACTATTGAGCTAGAAGTGGAAGTTGTAGATGTGAATCTTAGTTACAACCTTCTTCTCGGGCAAAGCTCAATCCATGCCATCTTTTGTGTGGTTTCCTCTTTGTTGCGAGTACTCCATTTTCCTCATGAAGCAAAAATTGTCATTGTTGACCAATTGTATTTTTTCTCTTTTGGTGCCTCAAACGGCAATGTCTCATATGTGGGAAACACTGAAATTTCTTATGAGAGTGTAGGGGCAGGTATTTTTAAAGATTATGATTTAATGGGGACTTTTTCTCTCCCACCTCCGAATTTCGCCTCAATCAATATGATCTCTATCTCTACAAACCCATGGATTATTCCTTCTCTAGATCAAATTGATTCGTTTGTTGATTCCATGCCTCTAAGCCCATTGGAACAAGCTTATCATGAAATTGTCTCAGCTTCAATAGTTGCTTCAGAAAGTCATGTTGTTTTTAGTATGAGCCTAGATACTTATGCGCAATCTCCTTGGCTTGGTTATTCGGATTCCCTAGATCCTTTGAACAAGACATTCCCCTCTGACGAAAGTATTGTTAAGGTTAGGTATCCTAACAAAAATCCTTGGAATGATATTCATCATCGTTCTTTGTTTTTTCCAAGCCTAAGTGTGATTCCTTCGTGTCTTGAAGCTTTCAATTCTCATAACCTGACGCATCCACTTCAAACACTTCTTTTGGTGCACAAAGTTTTGTCTTAAGTTAATATGGGAAATATTACTGCAACCATGCCTCTCGACATTTCCATTAAACCTAGGATTGTTGAGAAATTTCATATTAGGGTTTTCTATTCTCCTGATGAGAATAGGGTTTACATCGATAGTTTCAAAGAGTTTGTGATGTCCTTGCTTGGTCGTATGAGGAAATTCCTGGTATTGATCTATCTATTATGGTGCATGAAACACCTATGTATCCTGGTGCAAAGCATGTTCATCAACAACTTCGTCCCATGCATCCTAGGAAGGCTACTGCTATTAAGGAAAAATTTGAAAAAAAATTAAAAGTTAGTTTCATCTATCCTATCCCTTTGATAGATTGGGTTTCTAACATTGTACCTATTACTAAAGATCAAGGCACAATCTGAGTTTGTGTTGATTACTGCTACATCAATCAAACTTGCCTGAAAGTTAACTATCCCACTTCGTTTCTTGATCAAATCATTGATGAATGTGCTGGGAGTGAGATTTTCTCGTTTATGGATGATTTTTTTGGTTACAATTAGATCAAAATATTACCTACTAATCAAACTACCTTCATCTATCCATGGGGAACTTTTGCCTATAAGAAGCTCCCTTTTAGCTTGAAAAATGTTGGTGCTACCTTTCAGAGAGAAATGTCATATACTTTTCATGATATTCGACACATTGTTCAACCTTATCTAAACGACTTACCAAGTTATTCTGCTAAGCGTTGTGACCATCCAGACCACCTTCGAGCCATATTTTTGCATTGTCGACACTATAATATTCATCCTAATCCTCATAAGTGTGTCTTCTGCATGGAATCTGGTCAACTCTTGGGTTTTTTAGTGTCCAAATAAGGTATCATAATAGATCCTCTAAAAGTTGAGGCTATTGTAAACGTACCCCTTCCTACTCCACTGCATCAATTGAAAAGTTTGCAAGAAAGGGTTAATTTTCTTTGTCTCTTTGTCCCTAACTATCCTGAGCTTGCGAAGGGATTTACACACTTTCTAAAAAAGGGGACCCCATTCATTTGGGATGAAATTTCCCAACAATACTTTGATGCCCTAAAAAACACACTCATCAATGCTCCTGTATTGCATCCCCCTGACTATCGTCGCAATTATTTCCTCTACCTAGCCACAATCAATAGTACCATTGCTATTTTATTGGTTTAGGATGATGACGATGGTAATGAACATGTGGTTTATTATTTAAGCCAAAATCTCATTCACATTGAAACTTGATATGCTCATGTCGAGAAACTTGCCTTGGCAGTAGTGCATGTTGTTCAAGTATTTCGTCACTATATTCTTCTCCAAAAGACCACTGTGATTTATAACTACAACCCCATGACTTATATTTTGACTCATCAATTTCTTGGGGGAAAATACTCTAAATGGATTGTTATCCTGAAAGAGTTTGATTTGGAGTTTACTGCTTCCAAATCAAAGGAATCACTTGTTTTTGCCGAATTGATTTGTGCCCTTCCTTCCACAAACACTTCCACCGATTTTACTGAGAAAATTCATGATGACACTTTGTTTCTCATCAAAACTCTCAACCCGTGGTATGGAGATATCATTGTTTATCTTTAGACCCAAACCTTTTGATCCGAGTTGTATCGATGACCGATGCAGCATTTGACATCAGTCTCAACCTTATTGGATTCTTGGTGATACATTTTACCAAGTCGATGTTGACTATGTTCTTCGCAGATGTATAAGAATTGAAGAGGTTGAACGACTCTTGAATGACTACCTCTCTAGGGCATGTGGTGGTCACATGTTAGGCTACGGCACTGCTTAAAAAATCCTTCGCTCCGGTTATTTTTGGCCTTCCATTTTCAAGGATTGTATTCTGGTCATTCAAAAGTGTCATGAATGTCAGATTTATAATTGCAAGCAGCGTGCCCCACTAGCACCCTTACACCTAGTCATTACCATTGGCCCATTTGTTAAATGGGGCATAGATTTTATGACATGTAACCCTTGCTCGGTCAAGGGGCATGGCTATATCATCGTCGTCGACGATTACTTCACTAAATGGGCAGAAGCGATGCCCAAATATAATGCTAATAATATCACTGCGGCTCAGTTCCTTTTCAACCATGCCATAACCCATTTTGGTGTCCTTCAAGCCATTGTCACTAACCATAGATCACATTTTCGTCAATACATGATGGAAGATCTTACTGCTCAGTTGGGTATTTGCCATGATAGCTTAACTCCTTACTATCCATAGGCCGATGGCCAAGTTGAAGAACTTAACAAAGTTTTGATTACTATGCTTCAACGAACCATTGGGAAGCACACAAAGGATTGGCACTTGATGTTATTATCAAATCTTTGAGCTTAATGGATTTTGGCTAAGAAAACCATTGGATTTACTCCATTCCAGTTGGTTTATGGTTTAGAGGTGACACTATCGATTGAGTGTGCAATCCCTTCATTCAAATTAGCTATCGAACTACTTCCTAATACCTCCCCTGAATAGGAGCAGTTACTTTGCCTTGAGAGGCTTGATGAGACCCATCGTCATGCTCTGATGGTGATTGAAGCCCAAAAGAAACATGTTAAAGCTCATTTCGATCAAACTGTTTCTCTGCACACTTTTGTTGAAGGCGACTTGGTCATCCTATATGATGAGGCCAACGATAAGTTGGGAGCTGGAAAGTTCAAAACTATGTGACATGGGCCATATATTGTAAAATGTTCCTTGTAAGAGGGTGCCTATGGGCTAGTTGGCTACGAAGGAAATGCATTATCACAACCCCGCAATGGGTTGTATCTGACAAAGTATTATGCATGAGTTCCATGTAATTACTTTTGTACATTAGTGTGTGAATTCATTGGTGTACATTTTTTATTTTTTGGTGTGACTGTTTGCTTTGCAAACATGCGTTTTTTCCTTACCTTTTGTTCCACTTGGTTTGCAGATGTCGTCAAACCATTATGTTGGTTTTGTTGATGGTGCTTGTCATAGCACACATAACTTGTCTTCCACAGCTTGGGCACTCTTTTCCCCTAATGGTGAGTTGGTCGATTTACAAGGTATTTTCTTGGGACGTATGACTAATAATATTTTCGAATATAGTGCAATGATTGAACTATTGTTAGAAGCAATTGCAAAAGGCTGCAGCAAAATGAGCCCATTTATGGAAACTTACGGATATCATCCACCATCCATCACATCATCTTTAAGAGAAAATTCTAAGGTCTAAGCAATGGAAGATCACATCGAGCATCAACAACAAGTTCTCCAACTCTGAAAGGATAACCTCACTGTGGCGCAAAATTGAATGAAACAATGGGTAGATCAACATCACAGCGAAAAACGTTTTGATGTAGGTGACTGGGTATTTTTATGGCTACAACCATACAAACAAATGTCTCTCAAGCAAGCTAAGAAGGATAATAAATTATCACCCATGTACTACGGTCCTTACAAAAAGTTTCAAAAGACTATGGAATACAAATTGGAGTTGCCCACATCTTCCTGAGTACACCTAGTTTTGCATGTTTCATTCTTAAAGAAGGTTATTAGTGACAAGATTCCATTTCAAATGGTGTTTCTAGAACTAGACGAAGAAGGAAAAATAATATTTGAGCCTAAAGCAGTCACGGAAACAAGAACTCGACAACTATGGAATCGATCAATTTCAAAGTATCTCATTAAGTAGAAGAACTTACTCATTGAAGATTCCACATGGGAGGATGAAAATTTTATACATAAGCATCTAGAACCACTCAAGCGTTGAGGACACCACTTTTTTGAAGGAGAGGGGCATGTTAGGTCCCTATAATGCTAGTGTATCCCCCTTATTGTTATTTTTGTTCCCATGTAGCCCCCATGTTGTTATTGATGTGCCCCATAGAAGCCCACTATTTTTATTGTTATACCCTTACATTATTATTGTTATGTAGGCTCTAATTATATTGTGACCACTTAGACTCCTATATATACAACAAAGGTATTTGCATTTGCATCATCCAAGAATTGCTCATTTAGGTAATGTAAAGGAGACTGTCAAAGACCATAATTTTTGAGTCATTGATCTATCTGTTCTTCTATTTTCTGAGCAAGTTGCATAATAGGTCGAAATCATACATTAGTGTGTGTGATCTCAAAAGAGATAGTACACTCCAACGTAAAAAAATGTGATTACCTACATATGGATGGAGGATCTTGTTTGTGTGTTTCACTTGTGTGAGTTGGTGACTGAATGAAGGCAACAAACTATGTGATATGAATCGATTAGAGGTTGGTGTACATTTGATTTGGATGTAAATTGCATACATCAGGTGCAATGGTTGACTGATGAGGTCCGATTTAATTATTGGGAAATCAATTTAAAAGAAACATGTTATGAATCAATTACAAGTTAGATGTTAAGTGATTTGTTGTCAATATATCACTTGTAGTAGAGCACGATGATCAATGTGCTTGGAACGCAATGAATATGTTGTGTATTTTCATATTGAAGTGTTGAAGTGTATGGATTGTGCATTTTTTATTGTCAAAGAATATGGTTTGAGATGCTAGTTATTTTGATCGATTGATGGCATTCTGAGTAGAGTGTGATAAAGATTAATAATTATGCAAGTGTACATGTTGTGTGATGATGATAATCAGCTGGTGCATTTAACAGAATGTAGGAGAGATTGGTAGAGTGTGTTCACTATTGATTGTGTTAATGTTGAGGTCAAAGTCTTGTGTTGTTTCTATGGAGAAAAAAGTAATGGTGTAGTTTCTATGTTTCTCATAATCCTAATAGTGTTTTATAAGGACAATTATTTTTTATGCATGGGCAGAGTGTTAACCTTATGCAACAGGTTGTAGAGAAGTTGAGTATGTAATGTTGCAATAGTAATATATGCTAATTAATATGTTGAAGATTATTATTGAGAACAGAGTCTACATGTTATTATGAGTTTATGTGTTGTCTGTTGGTATAAGGAAACTAGTATATTGTAGTGCCATATATGTGTTAAAGATGCCATGAATTATGACGAGCCTTGTATTTTGAAAGTATTATTGTTGGCGCTTAATGGATGAGTGTTATAATGTCATGTACTGTCATTAAAACCATGTAAACCTGAATGTGATTCTTGATTTCAGGTCAAAGTATTTGAGATAATATGTTACTAGGGTTTGATATCGATGAGAAAATAATGTTGTTGAGTGTCACTAGATGTTGAGAGGACAAAGTTGTTGAGGTATGCTAGAGTTTAATAGTGTTAATGTATAAGGGAGAACCTCGGTTATTGAGCAGAGTTTGTGTTACAATTTTAGTATTGATACTAAGCAGAGGTGGATCTAGTATGAAAATAGATGAAACATGGTCCACAGTTGTTTGAGGAGAGATTCATGGGCCCAGTCTGAAAATATATGAAAGGGATCCACAAGGGTTTGAAGGGGTAGGCCTTCAATGGAAAGTGGTGGTTTTTTGATTAGGGAGTAGTGACTTCCTCTAGGTGGTTTTCCAAGAAATTATTTTGGGGTCGATGCCTCTAGTAGATGGGTGTCTGCATATAGTTGCAGAAGTGGGTGCTTCCATAAGATAGTGGTCTGGAGAGAGTGGGTACTTGTAGATAATGCAATTTGGTGCTTGCATATTGATGGGTGTTCGTATATGATGTAAATAATATTTTAAACAATAAGAAGAAGAAGATAGAGTTCAACGGATTTTCTTACAGAAGGGTTTCCACCAAATATCTGGTGTTCTCATGTGTTTATGTCTTTCTCTCATATTTTATGTTCCTTGATGTTTTATATGTTTCTCATGGTTTATGCATTTGTTATCTTTTATGATGTGTCTTGTTGATGGCTAATTAATGATTCAAGTAACTCTTATAAAGAAAAAGTAGAATTTTTAATTGGTGATCCATTGGTAAAGTATTGATTCACCCCCCTCTCACTATTGTAAAGCTCCCAATGTGAGAAAATGAGGGTATCATACACTTTTTTGTTTGTTGGTTAAGAAAATATAAATATGACTGTAAATGCAACTGTAAATAGAGTTGTGTATATATAAAGCTCTTGTAAATGAAGTGTATTTGGGAATAAGACATCGAGGACATTGTCCCTTTAAGGGGGTGGGGTTTGTGACAACCCTTTTTGTCAAACCCTCTTGTAAATATTATTATGAATTGTAAATTCATGTACATGATGCTTAATAAAAAATGATGATTTATTGAGATGAGACACAGATTCATAAGTTTGCAGGAGGAGGAGTTTCTTGTAATCATGCCTTGCATTTAGGTTACTACCTAAATCCCTATTGGGAGGGTTGACCTTATTGTGTTGAAAGTTAATGGAGGAAATGGGATCCTAAGTAGAGGATGAGTTCGCAGACTACCGCATGGACCGTGTTGACAAAGTCAACACACAAGATGAGTTAGAAGGTAGACAAGAAAAACAAGGAAGAATAATGTGAGGAGGGGAATATGATAGTTATGCGTAAGGGGAAAGTATGCATGAAGCAACAAGAGAACGAGGGACTAGTTTGTTTCTTATCTTCGTATCTCTTGCATTTGTTAGGCCTAGTAAGATCCATAGGGGCTTCACTGGATGAGTAATACCATACCACATGGGTTCATATTAGAGGATATATATTGAGGAAAAAATGACATAATATATTGGGGGATATATAGGGGGTAAAGGGTTTTTATATTGGCAGGTATAAAAAATGGAGCTCAAAGTTAGTGAAAAAATATAAAGGGGTATAAAAAATGTTAATGAAAAATGGATACCTACAATATCTAGTGGAAGTAGGGTTTTTTTTAATTAGGAGGGTGTATTGGGTTTGTATTGGTAGGGGGTTAAATAATGTGATTTTTAGGTGTATTTTCCAATATCTAGCCAAATTAAAGGTATTGTTTAATATGCCATGAACGCACGTGATAGGTCAAAGGTTCAATAAGTGAAGCCCCTGTGGTAAGATCACATGTTTGATCTATGTGATAAGGGAGGCATGTAGAGGCGTGTGAATATTCCCTGTGATCGAAAGGCTATTAGTTGTGTCTATGTGTTTCTTGTTAATGCTATAGCATGCCTATGTGTTTAAATTCTAGAAGAGAGTTCAGTGGAGTAGGGATGCTCAGTGATAGCCAAGATGAAAATCTCATGGGGCTGGCTGACTAAGAATAATCAAGGTTGTGTTTGTGCTCCTGAGGCTTACAAAACCACTAGAAACTAGTTGGTTGAGAAATTGTTAAGAGGTTGAGGCACCTCAAAGCTAGTAGGTTGATATCACCTAGTGTAGCCTTATGGGGGTTGAGAACACAAGAGAGAGAATCACTGAGAAGTTGTCGGAAAGTTCTCTCTTATTCCTATATAAGTAATGCAACTAATAAACCTCCTTTAAATTTATACATATCTCTCTCCATGACTGAAATGAGACTCTTTATGCCTTGCTTTACTATAGTGTTGAGTTGTTGTTAGATTAAAATCCAACTGTGGTGCAATAGATAGGTGTTGTTAAGAACACCTGAGACATGGCTCTATTCATTATATGTGCCTGAAGGGTTGAGAATTCTTGAGAAAACTACCTCCTTAGACCTTGAATTTGGCTTGGGGGTGGTTGACTATGAGAAAGTCTATAATGCAGTCAATCTAAGGTTGGGTGGAGAGTTGAAGTCCCAATCTCAGTTTCTAGTGTTGCACACAATATGAGATATTAAGTGGTTTAACTTATGTTTTCTATGTTACTTCATTATAGTGGATGAGTTTTGGTATTATAGCATGTACTATTATTAAGGAATTCATGTGCTCTATGTGCGCTTGAGATGTTATGGATGGATAAATATATATGTATATGTGCATGTGATAGGAGCTTGAGACTCCCTGTAATACTATTATTTTCATGATAATTTTTATGGAATCATGAATGGTTTAACACATTGATATAGATGCTAGGAGTATCTTGAACACGCTTCGTATTAACCTGAGAAATGATATGCTTGAACACTTCACTAGAAAGTGTTGAGGACGTTTTGAGTATAAATTCCAACTATAAATCCATGAGAGGAAATTAACCCTGGTCGGGATTGATTTCATGGTGTGCATGAGTAATAATTCAAAGAAAAACTAGGAAAATCCATTTTGGTGTGATAATGGCAGAAGGAAGAAAACACTAAAAATCAGGTTGAATTAGGAAGGTTTGGGAGGTTCGAGCCTCAACAGAGTTCAAGACCTGTGATTTTGGGCCGAGTACAAATCGAGGCTCGGGATACATGAATTTGGGGTCGAATGGGGCTCAAGGCTTGAGAGACAGGAGTTTGGGTCAAGTATAGGTTGAGGCCTAGGTCACATGAGCTTGGGGATGAGTAGGGCTTGAGGCTCTAGAGATGTGAGTTAGAATCTGTGAGGATGAGCGTGAAGGCTTAGGGAATATAGTTTTATGATGAGAGAAGGCATAGGCCCGAATATATTCAGGATGGGGCTCTTATTCAAGCTTTCGGGGTCCAAGTTTGAGTCATGGAAATTCAATGGGAATGATTGAATTCTGACTTCTTTGTTATAACATGTTCTTGTTACAAAACACATTAATGGGTTGGTCCGATGGGGCCCAAGCAAAGTGTAACATGGTAGGATCCATGTGAGTATGGGAAAATGCCATGTGAGCAAAGCAAGGAGATGTGGTCCACCCAGGTGAGGTGGGACAGCCACGTGGGTGCTACATGGTAGTACCTTGCTCACATGGTGAGGGTTGTTTTAGTTAGACTTTGAACAATCATAGCTTTTGTTATGGGAGTCGCATTTCAATAAAACTTACATCACCGAAAAAATCTCGATGAGGTAAACACAACAATGATTTTTATTCTAGTTTTAAAGAAGTTGAAACATCTGAAGTTTTGTGAATCCATTTCCATGATAGAACTATGGAGGTCAGGTTAAATAAAATTAACACCTCTCACCTAGCTTGGGAGATCTATGGGGTTGGGAGGGAGCATTACACTATGTTAGGGACCTTAGATTCTTCATGCTCCCAAGTTTCAACCATGAATATAATATCAATTTCACTTGTGATCCAACTTAATATAGGCCCTTTGTTCCATGGAAAACCATAACAATTCCATAAAAGGATCAAGGAGTCCAAAAATTTTGAATTGAGGTTTCAGTGATTAGAACAGATTTGAAGCACATCTTTTCGATCCATCATATAGAGATTTTTCTTATTGATGTTTCGAACAATCAAGTGTGGTTCATCTCCAGAACAAATTCCTATTTATTGTTATCTTTTTCATCTCTATCCTTTAATAATGACATTTTGATTTCTAATTATTCCTCATTTCCCTTCCTTATTGGCTTCTTTTATCTTTTAAGCTTCATTGTGTAATTCCATGTGGTGTTCAAGGATGAACTCTTCATATACAAATATTCTTAACCCTTTTAAGGTTTTGTGTTGACTATGCCATATTTATTGTCATATGAGAGATTACCTTGACTTAAATCAAGCTATCATTATGTTTGATTATTTTTCCTAGCATGCTTGCTTATATTGTTTGACTTTGTGATTTATTTTTTAGTTCTCTCTTAACTATTCTACTAATCTCCTCATCTTTTTGCTTTTTTATACAAATAATTTTGAGTTTAAAAACTCTTTTGTTACCATCATAGTCTAACTTTATAGCTTATTCATTTCCTGACTTGATGTCCAAGTTACCTTCCAAATTATTTAAAAGTGAAATCTTTCATTAACAAAAACTTTTCTTTTAGCTTTTCTTAAATCCTCAATCTTAACATTCTATTATTTATCCTAATGGATTTTTGGAATAGAATATCCATTCTAACTCTATTTGAAGCACAGTTTCTCTCCTGTCTCTACATTTTTATAATGATTTTACATATTTTTATTATTATTAATAAAAAATTTAAATTAAAATTAAATAAATAAATTATTATTAATAAAATTATGTTTTAAAATTAAGTTTTCAATAAATTAGAATAAAAATAAATTATATATGGTTTATAAATATTTAAAAATAAAAATTCAAATTCAATATCTAATATTTAATATTAAATATTTTTTAATAAATATTATTTCAAATAATTAAAAAAAAAAAAAAAACAAAACAAAAACAAAAAAAACAAAAAAAACCATTTACGTAATAGAAAAATACCCCTTATCTGGGGTTATTTTGCCCGAGTCAGACCTCTCATTAGAGATTTGATTATTTTTAATCAATTTCTCAATTTATATTGAAAAAGGAAAAATAAACTAAAAGAGAGAAAAAGCTTGAATGGAAACCCAAAAAAAGTCCAAGCACTACCACCCAGAACTCACTATAGTTGTCAGTCTCAGTAATAAGCTAACTTACAGTTCTTATCAATGAGTTCATTCACGCTGTAGAGTTCTTACTGCGGAGTTCTTTCATACTGCAAAGTTTGTTAATTATTTTTGTCTGTTAGCAGTGCTGAGTTCTTTTACACCATAGAGTTCTTACTACTAAGTACTGTCACAGTACAGAGTTTTTAACGCATGCAATCTGAGACCAGAGGCACCCATTTAATAATGAGACTGTAGAGATGAAACCTGTTCAATAGTGTATATTGTAAAGATAATATTCGTTCTTACACGGCAGAGATGAGACTATAGAGCAGAGTACAGTTCCAGGATTGTTTTTAGATTGTTTTTTGTACTGAAAATCATGGAAATTTTGGCAAGATTTTGATAAAATCTGGCATGGATTTTTGTAAATCCAGGGTACAGTTGTTAAACTTCAAGGTTCTGGGTGTTCCAGAGGTTTTTGACGGTGCTGAATCCATTTCCATCATAAAAATATGATTCAAAGACTGTTAATGCAAGATTTTTTAAATTTTTTTTACGGCTATTCCGGCCACTTTTAGCGATCCATGCAATTTCTCCCATAGACACTTTCAATATTAAATATGGATAACATCAAATCAGCAGTGGGGATAATCATTAATGACTACTATCTGATATTTGTAAATCGTAATTCAAAAAAAACTATGGCACCTGGTATTACTTGTTGGTGATCCTAAAAAAAACAGACTTTAACTCTTATAACTCCTATGGGATACCTCTAGGTAATAGGCTATTAGCTTATTTCTGTAATTTTGACAAAACTAATTCATTATTAACTTGTAATTTTGACAAAACTAATTCATTATTAACTTATTATAAAAAACTTAATATTTACAATTTAAAATTATAGTATATTAAGAAAAAATACAACAAAATTTAAAACACATTATTAATTTATATTAAACAATAATTATAAATTAAATTTATAATTAAAATTTTACATATATTTACTTCTACCCAAAAGAAAACAGAGATTAGAGAAACTATCTTTACTGCTAATTAATAATTAAATTATAATAAATTTTCTCACTTGAAAAACAAACCTTAATCTGAAACTGTAAATCCGTCAACAAAAAATATACAAATGGTAAAACATTATACCAAACGAATGATTTATAACTTTAAATTGAAGTGCAGCATACCAGCTCTTATCTCAGCTCACAAAATAAAAAATTTTATTTTTTATAAAATAATATATATTAAAAGTACTTTTAATCTATTGAATTAAAATAAATATATACTAATTATTTTAAGATTTAATTTTTACAGTTAACTTTAAGTTTATTTCTTCGTAATTTAAATATATGTTAACTTATTGCATTTACAATGTAGTCCTCTCCATACAGATTTAGACATTTTGATGGTCTTTACATCTTTGCAATTGAATTTAAAATAAGAAACTTCCCGATTCAATTATTTGTCATCATTATACATATAATATAAAAACATTTGATACTATATACAGTAAAATTTCACTGTGCCCAAAATCAGCAATTCAATTCCTTCAGATAGCTTCCAACAAAAAGCTATCGGGAATCGCCGATTGATGGTGACAAAAGACACCTGTCAGGCCTTTACAACTCTACAGTTTTTCCTTATGGTTCCATGTTTACCAGTGAGCACTCCCAAGTTACCCATCTTGACGATGGACTGAACGAACTGCTGGCTGAAATTCATAGGTTTTGCTGAGGATCCTGCAAAACTCGTTACAAAGTTAGTGGTGCTTGCATCCTGGAACAGCTGCTGATCAATTTGCAAGATACCTCTCCGGGCTGCAATTTGCTTGAAGAAACTGTTATCGAAAACAAAGGGGGTTCCCTGGTCCAAATTTATAGGGGGATCTGCAGAGCTTCCAGAGGCAGGGTCTGGGCATGTGGTCTTCAACTTGGTTACAAGGGCTGGATCCATGGTTGGGTCTGCCTTGCCCGTTCCCTGGAAGTTGTACAGCCTGTCACTAATGAAACTGCAATGTGTAATGCCTACGGTGTGTGCCCCTGCATCAGTTTTTAGCATCGCCAGTGTTGATTTATTTATACATTCAAGAAATCACAATTAGATTCGGCAAAAAAAATAGCATTACAATCGAAACTCAGACCTAAAAGTGTAACGAGGTCCAGAGCAGAGAGACCCTTGGAAGCAAAGGCTGCAGAGGACTGTGTGACACTATCATCAGGACCCGGAAGTCTATTAGCCTCATCTACTCTGGACTTTGTAGCATCTCTTCTTCCAGTGGGAACATCATAACGCGGCCCACCAGTCTGCACATACCACCCCATATCAAATACAATATCATATAATTGCTTGCTAATAATGTTCCTCTCACATGCCCTAAAACTGTGTGTAATTACCAGGGCAACAGCATCTCTTGTAGCCAGAGCAATAATGTCAGCACAAGAAACTGTGCTGGGACATACAGCTTCCAAGATCTTTTTTATGTCATCAATGAATTCAAATCCTCGCACAGATTGATTGGCTCCTGCCTCTTTCTCTGCTTGATTTCCGGGAGTGGAATCTACCAGCAGGGATGCATCACACCCCTGAAACAAATTCAGAAACTCAAAACAAAAACATGAAAAAATGCCTACAAACTCAAAACAAAAACATGAAAACGGATGAAAAAGCTTAATTGAACATTATTATGAAGTATTATATAAACCATGACATTCCAGAATCAAATTCTAGATTTGGAAAATATATATATATTATATATATATATCTACAATTTAGTAACCAATTAATGTAATCCATCAATTAAAAACACAGTAAACCACACTGATTAATTCGAACAATTGTCACATTAAATCTCTATTTGATATATGAGGAAGATATACTTCAAATGAATTCGAATCACAGAAACCTGAAGTCTAAAATTCTACTTAATTTACTTTTCTTTCTTACTCTGACGAAGCAGTCGTGAAAATGCATTCGAAGAAGAGCAGGTGCAATGGTCTTATCTGTGCTGAATTTTCTCTGTACCCTCAGCTGCACGAGTTTCTCTGCACTTGGGCAAGTCTGGTTGTAGAATCCCACCACAGTGCCCTGTGCGTTGGCTGGCACCAATTCACATAATATCGCCATGGCCACCATGAGGCCCAGAGCTGTACCGCCTAGACTCATGATCTTTGCAGCAGCAAATTGAAGTTTCATATTTGCAATGGGTGTAACAATGGAATCGATAATATTGGAAGGACCAGATTGCCAGTCTATCAAAATATTTTTGACAGACTCTAGATTGGGAAAACCCATTTATATACTGTTTGAAAACGCGTGAGGATGGTGGAACCAGAAGTGAACTCATACGAGGCTTAAAGCGAACCTAGTTTCCAGGTAAACAAGGCAATCCGTAATTGCTACGAGATAATCAAGTGCAGAAAATAACCAATTGCCTACAGAGGCGCACTTGATTTTGCTGTGGCGATATGATGGTCCCGTATCCCACACCCGTTAGTTAGTGCGTTCATGCGTACAATCATGATGTGAAATCAACGTTACTCTCGTTAGTAGAGTACAGTCAAATTATCTTCGTTTTGATGTTTATTTCCGCTATGAATCCCGTTGTTTAAATTTTAGTAATTGATTCATACAAAATTGTAATTTGACCCATAAAAACTGCAACTAAAATATTTTCAATATTTTAAATTTTGACAAGATTTTGAACTAAAATATTTTTCAAATCTTTTTAAATTTGAACAAAGATTTTGGAACTAAAATATTTTCAATTTTTTAAATTTTGACAAGATTTTGAACTAAAATATTTTAATTTTTAAAATTTTGATAAGATTTTGATAAAATTTTGTGGTAATTTTTGTAAATTGAAGTTCAAATTTCAAAAACATGAGTTAGAGTCAAACTTCAAAAACATGATTCAAATACTGCCACTGGCAGATTTTTTGAATGGTCGCTTTTAACCATCCACTCAATAGCATTTTCAAAAGTAAAGTAAATTTAGGGTCAAACTTTAAAAACATGGTTTGAAAACATGGTTCAAACAGGAGTTGTCTATCGACGGGGAATTGCTTGGATAGTCAAGAGTGGCCGGAATCTGGACAAAAAAATTTCAAAAAATCTAGTAGAGGCAGTGTTTGAATCTTGTTTTTAATGGTGGAAATAGATTGCACCATGAAAAATGAATAGGACACCTAAAATTTTGAAGGTTAACAACTATAACTTGAATTTACAAAAATTCTTATCAGATTTTTTCTAAATATGATAAAATTTCCATAACTTTCCAGACAAATTCCTCCATTAGTTACTCCCGCATCAATATTATGACCCTGCAGGAATTTTTTTGAATCGTCACTTTTGAACCATCCCTCACTAGCTTTTTCAAAAAAATAAATGAATTTGAATGGAATTTTTTTATATATAAAAAAAATATATTGCAAATTAAAATATTTTATTACTAAATTTAAATGGTAATTAACCATTTTTAATTACAATAATAGAATAATATAATGGAATTAAAATAAGCAGTAAAATATACCTTGATGAAGATAATGTAAACTAACGTTGGTATTAAAACACTATAAAATCTTTAGTTGGTTAAATGATAGTTTAAATAATATTTAAAAAAATAGAATAAATATATTTATATTAATTATTTATATTTATGTGTAAAATTTATATTAAACTTGGTTAGTAGGTAAAATATTATAAAATATTTAGTTTAGTGATTAATAGTTATAGTAATATTTTTTTTGTAAGCTTGGTAGGACTCTCTCATTTTGAGGTTTCTACATGTCTGTTATTCACTCCATTTCCGGGGAGGGTAGTACAAGAATCGAACCCAAGATCTCGGGTTCGATGAGACTTCATTTCCACGGCCATTGCCAAATCTTGGGTTCGACGAGACTTCATTTCCACGGCCATTGCCAAATCTTGGGTTCGACGAGACTTCATTTCAATGGCCATTGCCACTTGAGCTACTCCATGCTGACATAATTATAGTAATATTTAAAAATATATATATATTTAATTATTTATTTCTAAAATTTTATTTATTAAATAATAAATAGATTATATATTATTCTTTATAGATTATTTAAATATTATGATTATAAAACATTTTTTATTTTCCTATTTTTAATATATAGTTGATATTGAAATATTTTTTATAAATTTTTCAAATATTTTGATATCTAAATTGGAATTAGAAATTTTATTTAAAAATCAAGATTTCTATTTAAATGTTTTTATATTAGTGAATTTCATATTAAATATAAAAGGAATTACACAATCTAGCTTATATAACCATTTAATGTTTAAAATCATACAAAAAAAAATATTATAAATTTATTTTTTAATATTGGAAATTTTTATGTAATTTTCATTATATATATAATATTAATATAAATTATATATTTATATATTGTTAAGCTTGGGAGGACCATTTCATTTTCTATTATATATGAACAAGTTTACACCACATAAATAAACCAAGTGACCTTAATTTGCCCCTAAGAGAAACCAAGTCTATTGGTCACCGATCAACTGTATAAGCCATCCAAAAACAAAATTATCTTAGTCTTTCCAACTAGGCTAGATATGTCTCTACTTCATGACCAAACACTACATAACTATATAAACTGACAATTGCAACATGGAAATTAAAAGCTATCCGTATAAGACAAAATTATGCATGGGTGTTGTTCTAATCCTTCTTCTCCTCTGAGACAAATGCAATGGGTGTCGGGTCCTCGGTAGATTCATCAGGCATACCATATAGCTCCAAGATGCAAGGGATATGGTGGTCTATTATGTCTAGCCGAATACCTTGCTTATGCAATTGAAAGAGAATTTTATCCATATCCTTCTTGTAATTTGGCATTCCCTATAGTGTCACTGCCATCTCAACTAAGATTTTCTCCATAGCCTTGCCTAATAGGTTCTTCATGAGCTAATACATGTACAGAGTTTGCTTAAACTGGGTGATTCTTTTGCAGGTGTTTCCTGGATCCGGGACTAAGGTCCTCTAGTTGTCCATCTCCTCCTCTCACGCACTATCTTGTTTCACTTATTTTCCCATTCTTCCAGCAACTTCCAGATGCCCTCATCCGTTCCCTCACGGTAAGCTTATGCTACCTTTGTTATGAGGTGTTCGACTGATCTTTTGGCCTTGCGCAGCTTTGACGTCCTCGACCCCTTGTCATGCCTAGGAGTTGAGGCTCTTTTTCCACGTACACGGCCTCGCGTAGCACGCGCCATACTTTGATGTCCTGAGCACTGCTGACATCCACAGTAAGTTAGTTTGAAACATAGGATTAAAACAATACACCACTTCTTGCTTTGCTTCTCTTCACTGCTCGTTCTCACCATTGTCTTGCTGGAGTGGGTTGGAGCCCCTAGCCCCCAATGGGGAAGGCCCTGGCCCTACCCCCTTGGAGCGCCCTTTTCCCCCTCTCCAATTCTCGTGGCCATCTGAAGGTTTATTGTCCCATACCCATGCCAAGCTCTCATTCCCCCCTTGTAATTT